>MU702844.1:7459-41258 GCA_026770625.1 Nicotiana glauca | reverse complement strand
ATATATATATATATATATATATATATATATATATATATATATATATATATATATATATATATATATATATATATATATATATATATATATATACACACACTAATCATACCAAGAGCACCTTCTATACACAATAGCCCGGCAAGGACACACAGTATCCATAGAAACAAAATAAGCCCGGCAAGGGCACAGAATATCATAATCATGAATATAGTATACTCGTACAACCACCCCCAACTAAAAATATTGCAGTGTCCTCACTGCACAACATCAAATATAAAGCATAAATAGTTTGAGGGTCTCCCTAAGGTTTGCATCAGACTAGCAGACTATGGGAGGATGGCTGATTAATGCTATGCTCCACTCGTGGCCTCATCATCATCAGTCTCATCATCCTCATCATCATCACCACCATTACCAGCATCTTCTGGTATGAAGGAATACTCTTAGCTATCATCTTTGTCCATCACTGGTATCTTCTTTCCCAAGTTTCCCCATTTGAAGATGGCCTTTATGCCTCTCCACATTTTGATCATGAACTTGCTCTTTTTCTTGTTCTTCTTCTTCTCCTTCTCAAAGTCTGACTGGAGATATGCATGCGCCTTGGCCAAGGTGCTGTAGGCTATCTCAAGTCTAGTCACTAATGCAGCCATCTTCTCATGAGTATCTTTCTGGCTTTTTTTGCATATCTAAGTAACTCTTCATTTCTTCCCTGGAGAAGTATGAGGCCCCAGGCTGGGAGGATGAAGGACCACTCGGAATATGTGACACTAATTCCCGAAAAGATGCAAGTTCGGGGTTTAGCACTCCAAATGGTCCCTCAGGTGTAGCTACCTGTGATGAAGACTCTGGACCGATAGTCGAGGTAGTGACCTTTCTCTTCTTGCTTTCGACTGCATTGCCCTCTCCTGTCACTTTCAGTGGGTGAAAAGGTTTGTTAGCTAGTAGCCAAAAATCAGTGCCACGCACCTCAACCTCTGCTCTCGTGCATAGCTGTGTGATCAATGAAGGGAACATCATCTCTGCATCCCTGTCTCGCAGATACTCCCTCAGTTCCCGCAGAATATAGTACCCAACATTCACAGGAATGTTGTCCAGGATGCATACAATGATCAATGCCCTAGTGTTGGAGACATCTAAGACGTTTCCACAAGGAGACACCTTGTTGTAAAGGATGTACATCCACATTTTCGCTTCAGCAGTGAAGTCTATTGATCTCAAACCTTTTCTCCGATTGACCCATTTGGCTCTCAAGCTTTAAGGGAAGAATTTGGAGACAAGCCACTCCCCATTGTCAAAATGATCTTTCTCTTGCACCGCCTCCATTGGATAGTTGTGAATCCCAAGAGTGTCATTTATTTGTTCGATCCCAAACCTTACCAATTTTCCTCTGATGACGATTTATGGGTTGGCAAAATCTGTACGCCTGAGGTTAGCGTAGAATTCACAAACTCACTCCTCATTAGCTTTGCATGGAGTGGGAATGAAGCATGACCATCCAGTTACATGGAGACGAGCATAGAAATCGGGGAGCTTCTTAGCCAATTTTTCTTCATTAATCCCCTTTTCAAGAACTATCCTTTTGTTGACGAGGTCATCCAAATATCTATGCTGACAGTCAGCTGACATAATTCATCGTACGGTTCCTCAACCTCCTCCTTAATTTCATGTTGGCGTTGAGCATTTTCATCCATGTTCGGGTCCATTTTCAATCAAAGTACCTTCACAAAATCAAAACAAAGTCAGTCGGGCGATAGAATCATGTTAAGCAATTCAAAACACTACAATCTGGCCAAAAAATTAGGTTGAACGAGTCCGGGAAGGCCCTATTGCAAAGCTACTAGATTTAGCATTTCTGCCCAGTTTCCGCATCTGCGGAACAGTGACGCAGAAGCGGTTCTGCTTATACAGGAAATTCACCGCATCTACGATTTTCCTCAACTGGCCAAGATTCGCACCTGCAAAAAAGTCATCGTAGGTGCAATACTGCATCTGCAAAAAATGACCGCTTCTGCGGTATTCGTCCAGTTCTTCAATTGCCCAATTTTCTTTTTAATTTTTGATTCTCAAACCCAATTTTGGCACCTAATTTATACTCAAGACTTCTAAATTAGTGCAGTGCATGAAATTTTGATTCTAATGAGATCGACTTTGGGGTATTTAGCAAGAGATGTTCTTTTAAGCAATTTGTCGAACATCTTGCAAGCGCTTTAAAATAGCCTCTTATTTACACAATCTGGGTACTCAGATTTCCCACAAATGTGATCCAACTCTAGTAGCACACAAAAATGCACTCTTAACCAATTTTCCTCACCTTATTTTCACACAAATCAGAGGGGAACAAGGAACATAGCCATGGCAGGCCTTAAGCACAGAATAGGGAGAGAAGAGAAGACAAAGGGAGATAAGAGTAGATGAGAACTAAGAGAAAATACCTGAGTATCGTGTGAGTGCAGTAGAATTCACAAGCAATGGAGTTTTTGGAGTATGTTAGAGATGGGGGAGTTTCGGTCTGGGAGGAGCAGTGTGCAAAGAATACCTAATGAAATAAGGTATCTAATTTTTAAAACCTGCTCGATTTCCGCTTCTACGGTAAATTTTTTGCTTCTGCGAAGCCACATATGTGGCAAAAGTAACGCTTCTATGGTGTCCAAAGAGATTCTGTGAAACCGCATCTGCGGTTATACCAGAATATTGATACATAGATTCTGCAGCTACTGGTTTTGGCCCTCCGGACCATTCCGACCTGCTCAAATCAACTCGAAAAAATCTAAAACTTGGCAGATTAGTTAAAAATAATATTTTAAGCTATTCTAAAAAAGAAAATTTCAAAAATGACTAAATTTTTTGAAAAACAATAGGTTGCCTCCCACCAAGCGCTGTATTTAACCTTGTGGCACGATGCAACTCAACTTTACCACTTTTCTCGCCACTTGGACGATATGAATTGGGCACCTAGCTTGAAATCAAGCTTGTGACCACAAACGATGGGTGGGGGGGTGATAATTTAATGATCAAGCCAAGCTTTAAATTCTTTATTTTGCACTTCTTGGCTTTCATGTGAGAAATGTCATTTTGCCTCCTTGTTCCCTCAAATTGTAAGATGAATGGTTGTTGCCTTTCCTCCTTGAAATCCCTTATTGAGTCTGTAGATCAATTCCCATATCACCACACAAGTCCAGTGTTAAAAAATGCTTGGAATGTGATTTCAAACCTCCAACTTGCAATTTTTCCTGGATATTGACATCCTCTTTTTTTCCCCCCGGATTAGAGTCAATCTCAACCATATTTTTATTTACACCAGTTGTCTCTAATTCCATATTTTTCCTAACATCACTAACACTCATGGAGTCAGTTGGCGGACGTTCAGTTCTTGATTCCACCAAGTAAAGCTCACTTTCTTCCTCAAAATTGGACTCTTCTTGGCTTTCTTCCACACTCTCAAGTTGGTGGACATAGTGAGCCTCAACCAATATTTTCATTTGCTCTTCCAAAGTGTGAATATGTTCATCATTGTAAGACAAGCCTTGTTTCACTTCCTCAAGTGCAAAGTTGTGCTTCTCCTCATTTTCAAGAATGGTCTCCAACATGAGCACCATTTTCTCATCTTGAGAATTTGAGAGCTCTTCTTGGTTTTGATCAAATGCCAATGAAGGATTTTCGACTTCCACCTCTAAGAGAAATTATTGGCTCGCATTAACTTTCGAGGCTTTTTGGACCTCTAAAGCTTCAAGCATTTCTCCCATTTGTGAGTGTAACCTTGCAGTGCCAAGTCATTTTGGAGACTATTTTCCAAAAGTTCCTACAAGGCACTTTGTTCTTTGTTTCTACCTTCAATTAGGAACTCTAACATGATCTTGAACTCTCCATTCAGGCCATGCTCAACTTCTTCCACTTCCATATCCCTATAATTTTCATCACAAAAAGTAGAATCATCATAGCAGGGGCTTGGGGAAGGGAAGGATAAATAAGCACAATCATCCCAATGACCAATTTGAAAACCACACTTATCACAAATACCCCACTCATGGAGTTGAGACTGTGCACACAATCCACCCCTGGGAGAATTTAAACAATTTTGCCCCGAGTGTGGTCCTCCACAATAAGGAAAAGGGTCATCAAAGTATGAACAATTACCATCTGACCAATTTTCATTATATGATGACGTTTTTCAAAAATAAGAAAATAAACAAGAAGCAAACAAGAAAAATAGACCAAGGTAAGAAAAATAATTACACAAATATTCACAAGTTTGGACCAAAGCACTTACGCTTATTTCTCAAACAACCTAAATTATGCCAAATTGTTCCCCGGCAACGGTGCCAATTATTGATGACGTCCAAATCCATTACTAAAAAGTAAATGGACATAGTTTCATGCAATATAATTTATCTAACTATGAGTCGGGGTTAAATCCCACAGAGAACAATATGTAGGCGATTAGGAATGTAAGAAAATTATCACTTATCGTGCCATGCCAAATACTAAGAATTTGGTTTTGAAAACGTTTTATATCTAAATGCGAAAATGTAAACTAACCTAGAAAGCAAGTAAAATGTTCAATGGCTACAAGTACGAATGCATCGGGAATTACACTCAAGTAATGATCCAATGTATTTCATGATTTTACAAATATGAGTGAGTTTATACTAATTAGCCATGGGTAATAATTCGATATTAGCTTCTTCCGAAGACTAATAAGACTTCCTAATTGAATTATCCCTAAAACAATTAAGAGATTAAACACTTCCGGATATGGCTACAAGTAGTTCAATCCTATCCCTAGGCAGAATCTATAAAATGAGGGTTAACGCCTCAAGTTCTTGTTAAATAATCTTTCCCAACTCCGAATTATCTTTTCCAAAATCAATTCGGAGTTAATGGGAGAGTCCTAGGGTTAGCTAATCCCGCTAGAAATATTAAATAACAAGAATAATTAAAGTAACAATAACTCACTTCATAAAAGAATAAATATTATTCAATACATAAGCAGAACAAGGTATTTAATCCACACTTTAAACATGAATATTTCCATAAATAAGATTCAAGTGTTGAATAAAATACTACGCACTTAAGTATTCAATAAAAAGTAAGGAAATAAAGAAATAAACATAAATAGGTAAGAAATCCTTAACCACAAGCTTCAAATCTTCAAGACCCAAGTGCGTGTGCAAACCCTAGCTTCCAAAACTTGTTCTCTCAAGCCCTAAGAACTGAAAAGAAGCCAAAGATATGCTTGGACGAGTATAAAAATGGTTTGAGAATGAGAAAGTGTGAAATGCCTAATTTTCCCAAGTCTGATGCCCGTTGACCGTATCTGCGGACGGATTCTCGCAGATGCGGTTCCACAAAAGCAGATAAATTATCGTAGAAGCGAAATATTGAAATTTTCTTTCCACCGCAGATGCAGACCACAAAAGCACAGAAGAGCTACCGCAGTAACGGACAGCCAATCACAGATGAGATTTCTGAGAAAATGTCCAACTCCGCAAATGCATGTCCACTCTCGCAGATGCGAGGTTGCTTCTGCGACCATTCCTCTGCAGATGCGGAATCACTGGAGAATTTTGCATTGTTTTCACCCTCTTTTGCTCAATTCAACTTCAATTCAATTCAAATCACTTCGCAACATCATTTACCTGAAAATCTAATAGTACATACCATAAACAACCTCATATTATGGTTAAAGGATATAAAAGCTAAGGAAAAGAGACTAGATTGAGTGGTAAAATCACCACTCATCACGTGTTTCCCTACATGCATTCCCTACGGGGTATGTGCCTGTATCCGTGTTTGGAGAGTTGTGCAAAATGACATCAATTGGTTCGTTATTTGGCACTTCCTCAGGGTTTATGGCACCGACCCCTATAACGCTATTTTGTCCAAGATCCTTACTGTTGAACATGTGCCTTTTGTGTTCTAGACATGTTCAAGCATGGAAATCAAAAAATATTGACAAGAAAAAGTGTAAAGATAACGTGTGTAGCGAGAATCAATAAAGAAATAATCACTATTATCTTTAGCCCTATGGTGGGTGCCAAACTATTTACCTCGAAAATACGGGTAACATTGAAACATGATTTGCAGTTTTAAAAATACGTGATTTAGTTCAATACCAATAAATAATCAAAAAACATGAAGTGGAGATGAAAGATAAAGTGAATCAAACCAATATTAGTCAACAACAGTGACCTCGAGAAGGTGTCCTCGAGGTGGCTTAGGGCAGTAAGAACAATTAAGCAAGAGAATCAAAAAAAGAAAAATTTAAGCTAAGGAACAATTCAGATGAAATGGAGGGCAAAAGTAGAGAGTATATTCTTTGCTCAGTCAAAAGATGATCTTACAAATGATTGGGGTCTCCCTTATATAGCGAGGGAACTCTAAATAAGGAATATTTCCATTTACAGTAGGGAATATTCTTGGTCCAGTTGTCTAACCGTCTAGAAGGGAATTGTACGATCTTATTTTGTAATTTATGCCATGACTTGGGGTACATGGTAGGAATCTAGCTTGCTTTAGTACAAATCCATAACGGTACTGTTTCGAGGTCGAATATCCTTGACCTCGATATGAATTGTACTTCACCTTCGAACTTGGGTCTGGTCCTTCGAGCTAGAACCTGGCCTTACTCGAACTTGAACTTCGAACAACCTCCCAAGTGCATAGATCAAAGGCATTCGATCTCGACTGTATTGTTACTGCATATAACCCAATTCCGATGCCATAATCATCATAATAGATTTTCTTTTTTTACTTTCTTGCAACTATTTTTTCTTTTTTCTTCTATGCTAGACTTTTCTTTCCTCTTACTCCCACAATCATTTTACACACACAAAATCCATTCATCATTTTCAGCTAAAAAAATTTCATCTTTTCTCTTGTTAAGTGCGAGGTTCTTCCAATATTAGCTTTTGGGAAATCGCAGGCGATAAGGAGGCAAATTGTTATTCTGTCAAAACAAAAAATATTACTTAGAGGTCATTTGTTATCAAGAATAAAGAAAATAATTTAAGGATGAAACGTAAGTATTTGACTCAAAACTTATCAAAACCCTTTTTAAAAAATCAATCTAAGATGAATGGGTAAATTTTGTCTAAGAGTAATAATCTCTAGAGTGATTGATAGATAAAAATGAATACTTCTTCTTCATAAAAATGATATTCTTCTCGAGATTTGGACCCCCTTTACAAGGTTATTACCCCCCATATATACAAGGAATCAAAACCTCTTAAGCAATAAAAGACAAAATAATACAAGGAATATTTGAAAGAATATTCTTAATATCCCCTAATGAGCCTACGCCATTGCAAGGACCATACAGTCTTTTGTTCACCTTTAGGTTGTCTTTCACAGGAGGTCTAGTCAGGGGAAAGCCCGTCATTCGTCGTGCTCGTCATTGGTCGTCATTGGACCCATACAATTAGTCCCTCCGCTTCTCGGGGTTGCAACCTGGTGCATCCTCGATGAGTGGACCTCATGCGTTCCTATGGAGAAGTTTTACCCTTCGAGACGTTACGACATGGTCAATGAGGATGACTAACGTGTTCGGTAAGACATTGGATAATGCATTTTACCAGGAAATGATGTCATGATCACGTTCGTCATTATTGCGCATGTTTTCGAGGCAAGAGTTGATGCCTTGATGCTTCGATCCCAGTGCCACTCTGTGACCTTCCGCTTCGATTCTGGAACCACCCAACCCTATAAATAGGTGGAGGTTTTGTTTTTTTGGGAATTCTTGGTCATTTCATTTCTGATAACCTATCCTTAGTTCTCCGAATTTGTTACTGATATATTTTCGCTTCTTATTCCTCGTTCTTTGTTCATAATTTCTTCCTCTTCCTTTTCTCTGCATTAATATCTTTTTTGAATGAAGTCATGCCACGGTCACATCGCTCTCGTGAAGGGGTCACTGAGGCTACCCCATTGTCCGTGGTATCCCCTCCAGGCGGTGGGGATACAGGTGTAGAGGAGGGTGACAATCTTCCCACGGTAGAGGAGCTATTACCGAGACATCCTATTTCTTATAGTGACTTCTTGAAAGATCCTCCTCCCACTCCTGCCCCCATACTTTTTGAGGCAGAGCAAGCTCACCTTGACGCTCTTTGTACAAAATACAGCATTCTCGCTTAGGTTCACATGATTCCGGGAAGGGGTTACACGTCCACAGGCCTGGGTATTGTGCTTTCTATGAGTACCCTTTCGTGATTGGCTGCATTTTTCCTCTTTTCCCATTAGCAGAAGAATTCTGTAGGTTCTACCATATTTGCCCATTGCAACTTTCGTCGTATACCCTTAAGGTGCTTCTGCTGTTGACCAAGTATGCAGAATTAGTGGAGTGTAGTGTTTCCGTTCACCACCTTTTGCACCTGTTCTAACCCAGCTTCCTCAGAAGTACCATGGTGGATTTGAGGCACCGTGGCACAAAAGGGTTGGTGGTTGGGACGGACGATCGATCAATTCTCAAGTTTTGGCACAAGTACTTCTTCATCAAAACCGAGCATATCATTTCTAACTTCGTCGAATTTTTGAAGCAATGGAATGAAACCGGTAAGTGTCGCTACTCTTTTTATTATTCCTTCATTTGTTATTCATAATAAAGTTGGTTTACTTATTGTTTGCAGCTCTAGGACATCCGCCCCGCCCTATTACGAGCATAAGGGATTGGGTGGCTCATTTGTTACACCATGCAGCGGAGACAAGAGATTGGGCTTTCTATGTAAAGTGTTACGGCCCCAGAGTTCCAACTGGTGCGTCCTTTTCCCTTTACTACTTTTTTGGTTATATATCACCGTCCATTAGTTCGATTTCTTTGTGATGGCAGGCCGAGGAGCTTCCAGGCGGAGGGCGCCGATTCCTGTATTTTGAAAGGCTGTCGTTGCTACGGCCACACAATTTGTTTTGAATGAATCTGTCTGGGAAGTTCATCATCGACCTGTTCAATTGGAGGGACTTCTAAGGCCGTGGTGTAAGGGAGGAGGATTCTTCAATGTCGGCTCCCTATCTTTGGGATGAATCCTCTAATGGGGATGAGCCGTTGTCGAGGAAAAAGAGGAGGATGGAGCTTGGAAAAGGTGTAATTATTGACGCTACAGAAGTAGGGCATCGTATATGGCACCAGTGTATATGTTTATGTCTAATGCCATATTGTCGGGGAGATCTTCTCAAACTGAGGGGGTTCACCTAGGATCCGACTCTGTACGCTCTGTCGAGTGTGGTGCATCGTCTAATATTGGAGGCCACCGTATCAAGGGGAGGAGGTTCAGGTTTTTACGTCGACCTGGAGGAGGTCAACGAATTCGTAGGTCGCCATACTCATATGGAGGTCAGAGCGGAGGGGCCTGATCGCCTTAAAGTTATCCCAAGGGATTTTAACTTGTCGTCGAACTGTGAGAAAGTGGATCCGTTTTGGCTTCTCTATGTGCGGTCCTGGAAAATGAAGTGCTCAGGGCGATAAGCGATGTGGAGTTGTCTCAGAACATCACTGGTATGGATTTGCGGGTAAGTTTCTCTTTTTCTCTTTTCGTTGTTGGGCTTTTGTAGCGATTGTCGGTCTGTATTTTTTTAATCACTTTCTTTCCTGCTAGACCCTCATCATGGAGACCGAGTGCGAGCGTTAGGAGAGGAAGAGGAAGGCTGTATATGAGAAGATGTCGTCCAAGTTTCAACAATATCGTGCTAAGCATCGTGCGATGGCCGACATTTATACTCAGGACCCGAAATATTAGCTATTTTGGGAAGGGCTTAAATAGAGGGAGGACTAGCTGGAGTGCAAGATTGAAGAGATAAAGGAGAGGGATGAGGAGCTCGTGAAGGCTATTGCCCATAATTGTGAGCTGGAGGCCTACCTTAAGGCGAAAAAGGATGAGCTTGAGTTGAGTAGGGGTAATGGCTGAGAATGCTAATTTACAGGTGAAGGTGCTGACTTGACCACAGAATTCAGTGCTAAGGCAGTGGATATTGAGGGTCTTAAGGGCGAGCTGGACGTTATTGCTAATAAGCTGGTGACAACTATTTTTAAAATGGTGTCTTTGGAAGATGCCCTCCGTATTTCTAGTTCAGAGTTGACCGGGGAGAGGGAGGCCTCTAATCTTAGGGTTGCGGGGCTTGAAGGGCGTGCTAAAGAGTTAGAGGGAGAGCTATCTATACTGAATGGGAAAGTGGCCTCTCTGAGAGCAGAGGATGCAACCCGACATTCTCAACCTTCCATGTCATACCCTTCAGTTGACCCAGTCGTGCCTCGTCGCTTAAATGAGTTATGGGTTCTTGCTGAGGTTAGGCATGATGTGTACAAGGCTTTTCATGTCGATGGGAGGGCAACCAAGGTAGAGCTTCAAACCGTGCATAACGAAACTCATGCCGTTGGTGAGGCATGCGGGTGCGACCTTTATACTCCTCATGGTGATGACATCCACTCGGATGAGGCAAACTGTTTGGCTTCAGACTCTTGGTACAAAAATGCTTACCACGGTGGTGTTGATGTGTAGCCTTTTGCTTGTGTTTTTCTTTAGTTTTGGGGCTTCTTTTGTAAGGATTGATGTAGATAGCATTTTGTAAAATGTAGACTTTATTTTGTTGATGGGTTGGTGCTCTTTGTAATTTCCCAGGTATCCAGGGTACTTGTCGAGCTATTAAATTTGTGTGTGGTTAACTTTTCTCTGCTTCTTTTTTTTTTGATAGCCTTGTCCATTGGGACGTTGCTTCAAACTGTCGTCGAAGTAGTATCTTGTCATAATTCGAACGAGGCCGAACTCATGTTTTGCCGATGGCCTTGACCATTGGAATGTTACTTTGAACTGTCATCGAAGTAGTATCCTATCATAGTTCGAACGAGGTTGAACTCATATATTTTCGATGGCCTTGGCCATTGGGATGTTGCTTCGAACTCTCATTGACGTAGTATCTAGTCGTAGTTCGAACGAGGTCGAACTCATGTTTTGTCGATGGCCTTAGCCATAGGGATATTGCTTCAAACAATCATTGAAGTGGTATCCCCTTGTAGTTTGAATGAGGTCGAACTCATGTTTTGTCGATGGCCTTGGCCATTGGGATGTTTCTTTGAATTATCCTCGAAGTAGTATCCTGTCGTAGTTCGAACAAGGTTGAACTCATGTTTTGTCGATGGCATTGGCCATTGGGATGTTGCTTCTAACTATCATCGAATTAGTATCCCGTCGTAGTTCGAACGAGGTCGAACTCAATTTTTATCAATGGCCTTGGCCATTGGGATGTTGCTTCGATCTATTGTCAAAGTATTATCCCGTCATCATTCGAACGAGGTCGAACTCATATTTTATTGATGTCCTTGGCCATTGGGATGTCTCTTTGAACTGTCATCGAAGTAGTATCCCATCGTAGTTCGAACAAGGTCAAACTTATATTTTGTCAATGGCCTTGGCCATTGGGATGTTGCTTCGAACTGTCATCGAAGTAGTATCCTGTCGTAGTTCAAACGAGGTCGAAATCATATTTTGTTGATGGCCTTGGCCATTGGGATGTTGCTTCGAACTGTCGTTGAAGTAGTATCCCATCGTAGTTTGAATGAGGTCGAACTCATGTTTTGTCGATGGCCTTGGCTATTGGGATGTTGCTTCGAACTGTCATCGAAGTAGTATCTCGTCGTAGTTCGAATTCATGTTTTGTCGATGGCCTTGGCCATTGGGATGTTGCTTCAAAGTGTCGTTGAAGTAGTATCCCATCGTAGTTTGAACAAGGTTGAACTTACATTTTGTCGACGTTCTTGGACATTGGGATGTTTCTTCGAACTGTTGTCGAAGTAGTATCCCATCATAATTCGAACGAGGTCGAACTCATGTTTTGTCGATGGCCTTGGCCATTGGGATGTTTCTTCGAACTGTCGTCGAAGTAGTATCCCGTCCTTGGAGGTTTGATTGTATTCTTGTAAGAGCCATATGTCGATTTTGTACATTAAATGGAGATTTTATTATCTTTTCGTAAGAACCACATGTCGACTTTGTCCATACAATGGAGATTTGACTATTTATATCCAGTCCCTTCATTACTCTGTATCGTAGATTATATTAACGTGCGGGGTAATGAATAGTACTCCGAACCTCGAGGAATCTCCCTCGCCGCCTCATTAAAAACCTCACCGGGAAAACCCTATTGGAACAAAGTCCGGATGAGGGAAAAAGAGTACGACTTAGGTGACATCTTCTTCAGAAGTGGAAGTATTTGAGATAGACGACATTCCAGATATTTTGGAGTAGTTTTCCCTCCATTGTTTCTATTTGGAGTGCCCATTTGGCCGCTACGGCTGTGATTTTGTATGGTTCGTCCCAATTTGTTCCTAATTTTCCTTCATTAGGGTCTTTCGTTGCTTGTGTTTTGGCCTTGAGGACGTAATCTCCAGCTTTGAGTGGTCGTACTTTGGCCTTCTTGTTGTAGTATCGCTCCACTTATTGTTTCTGGGCTACCATTCTTAAGTGGGCCATGTCTCTCCGTTATTGGCCCTCGTCCAGATCTTGCAGCCTATTTTGGTTGTTGCTCGGTCCTCTTTCATTGGATTATTCAAGCTAGGCTCTCCAACCTCGATGGGTATAACTGCATCAGTTCGGTAAACTAGTGAGTATGGTGTCTCATCCATACTAGTTTTTGGAGTTGTGCAGTATGCCCATAATACTTCCAGCAGTAGTTCGGGCCATAGCCCCTTAGCGTCCTCAAGCTTTTTCTTCAGTATATTCAGTATAACTTTATTGGAGGATTTGGCTTGGCCGTTACCGGCGGGATAATATGGTGTGAAGAGTATTCATTTGATGTTCCATTTCTCGAGAAACTTAATCGTTTTATTTCGGCGAACTGAGGTCCGTTGTCACAGCTGATTTCTTTGGGGGATATTGAAACGCCATATTATATTTTTCCATATGAATGCGATGACCTCTTGCTCGCATATCTATATATATGCACCTGCTTCCACCCATTTAGAAAAATAGTCAGTTAAACTAAGAGGAAACATACTTTACCTCATCCGGCTGGGAAGGGTTCGATTATATCCATCCCCCACTTTATGAACAACCATGGTTAAGTGATGGAATAATGGATTTCCCCTGCTTGGTGCATCATAGGGGCATACTTCTAACACTGTTCACATTTCCTAACGTAGTCCGCTGCTTCTTTTTTCATGGTGGGCCAGTAGTATCCAGCTTGGATGAGGCAGCAGTGCACGATTTCTAGTGTGGGTGCCACAGTGCTCTTCGTGCACTTCTTCCAGTACTCGTTTTGTTTGGTTTGGTTCCAGGAATTTGTCCAGGGTAGTCGAACATTCTTTTGTAGAGGTTGATGTTTACAAGTGTATCTAGCTGCCTGTATCCGATGCTTTTGGGATTATTTCTTATCTTGAGGGAGAGTTCCATCTTGTGAATATGTTATGAGACGGTTGCGCCAATGCCAAGTCAGGCTTACAGAGTGTACCTCGACATGATCTATTGCGGAGTGGAGAAGGGTGACCACGTTTTCTTTGTTGATATTTTTGGTGGCTGCCGCTAACTTGGTAAGGCATCCGCATTGATATTCTACGCCCTAGGTATTTGGTCGAGGCGACATTCATTGAATTCTGGCAGCAATCTGTGAATTACTGACTGGTACTTTTGTAGTCTCGATTCTTTGATTTGGAAAGTCCCGGTGACTTGGTTCACCACAAGTTGAGAGTTACAATGGAGGATGAGTCGTCGGGCACCGTATTTAAGGGGTAATTTCAATCCTGTAATCAGAGCTTCATACTCGATCGCGTTGCTACTTGTCTCGGGGCATCATAGATTGGTGAATTATTTCACCTGAAGGAACTTTGAGGACGATTCCTAGTCCCGATCTCGAGGCATTAGAAGCATGTTTGTGTAGAGGACCCAGAGGTTGGTACGTGTGGAAGCGCGGAGCGCTTCCTACTCTACTTCAGACAATATTTCTGCGCTGAAATCAACAACGAAATGCGAGCACCTGCAACTTAATGGCAGTTTGCGGTTCGTATGTTATGTCGTGCTCGCTTAGTTCTATGGCCCATTTGGCCAACCTACCCGATAATTTGGGTTTGTGTAGGATACCCCTTAGGGGGAAGGTTGTCACCACTTTTATGAGGTGACATTGAAAATATGGTCTAAGCTTTCATGAAGCTACGACTAATACCAAAGCTAGTTTTTCAAGGTGAGGGTACCTTGTTTCGGCATCGATTAGGGTTTAAATCATATAGTAAATTGGAGATTGCGTAACTTCATTTTTGTGAACTAAGACGACGCTTACGGTGACTTTAGAGACCGTTAGATAAATAAGCAAACATTCGCCTGGGTCTGCCTTGACGAGTAGGGGTGGTGAAGATAGGTATGTTTTAAGTTTTCTCAATGCATCAACACATTCTGCATTCCATTGCAGTCCGTGATCTTTCTTTAGCACATTAAAGAATTCGTGGCATCTATCCGACGATCATGAGATGAACCTTGTCAGGGCAGCTATTCGCCCTGGTAGTTTTTGCACCTGCTTTTTGCTGGTCAGTAACTCCGGTATCCCTTCAATGGCTCTGATCTGGTCTGGGTTGACTTCGATACCCCTTTGTGATACCAGGAAACCCAGGAACTTTCCTGACGTTATGCCGAAGGCACATTTTTTGGGGTTTAATTTCATCCTGTATTGCCTTAATATCTCGAAGGCCTCCTTTAGATGGCCAATGTAATCCTCTTTATTTGTCTATTTCACTAGCATATCTTTGATGTAAACCTCCATGGTCTTATCGACTTATTCCTTGAACATCTTGGTGACTAAACTTTGATATGTCACCCCCGCATTCTTGATTTCAAACGTCATTACTTTGTAGTAGTACGTACCTCGGTGAGTGATGAAAGTGGTTTTTTCTTGATCTTCTTCGACCATCAGGATTTGGTTGTAGCCAGAATAAGCATCCAAGAAGCTCAATAATTCATGTCTTGCTGTTGCGTCGATGAGTTGATCGATGTGTGGTAGCAGGATCGAATATTTTGGGCATGCTTTGTTTAGGTTGGTGAAGTTAATGCACATCCGCCATTTCTCGTTCTTCTTTTTTACCATGACCACATTGGCGACCCAGTGGGGGTATTTTGATTCCCTGATGGAACCATTGGCGAGTAATTTATCAACTTTTTCGTTGACTGCCTCATTGATGGCAATATTGAATTTTCTCCTCATCTGCCTTATTGAAGGGTAGAGAGGGTTAATGTTCAACCTGTGCATGGTGATATCTCTTTGGATCCCTGGCATATCTGAGTGGGAAAATGCAAACAGATTGGCATTGTTAGTCAAGAACTCACGAGACTTACCTGGTTCCGAGAGGTTGTGTTCGACATAGGCCTTTTTCGTGTTATCATTAAGGTCCAGTTGAATGGGATTGAGATCTTCTACGGTTGTTTTGTAAGCTTTTATGATATCCGGGTCTTTATTATTTCTTCTCCTATGTTGGGTTTGGTTCCTGACACGGCTGATTGCTATGCCTGCACACTTGCCCCTTTTAGTTTCTTGGTGTGCATGCTGTCTTGGGCTATCCGATAGCATATTTGGATGGTACGTGGCTCACCTTGAATGCTGAATATTCCCCATGGGGTGGGAAATTTGATTACTTGATAGAAGCTCGATGGAACAGCACGTATGGCGTGTATCCATGGTTGACCTATGATGGCGTTGTAGGCGGTTTCTTGGTTCGTGATGTGGAATATTGTTTCTAGGGTGACTCCCCCTACTATGACGGGCAACACTATTTCTCCAGAGGTTCGCTCTACTGCATTATTAAAACCCGTCAGTGTTATGCATCTTGGTATTATTTTATCCTTGAGCCTCATCTGCATGAGAACTCGTGGGTGAACAATGAGCGCGCCGCTACCGTCATTCACCATTATCCTTTTTACATCAGTATCTGCAATGAGTAAAGCTATAGCCAAAGCATCATAGTGGGGGAAAGACAAATCATCGATATCCGACTTATCGAAGATGATACTATCTTCGAGGTCATCATACCATTCGTGGGTGACCGTCTATTTGAGTTTATGCATGGTGGTGAATATTCACATGGTTGATTACCGTGTCATCGCCACTGCCAATAATCATATGTATGGCATAGGCTGGTGACGGTAGTTTTGGAGGTCCCAGGGGTTGGTCACGTCCACGAGCAAAATTGGTACTTCCTCGGTCGCTCGGCAGTTCTTTCAAGTATCCCTCGTTTAACATTCTTACCATTTCTTGTAGCACACCTATGCAATCTTCGGTCTTGTGTCCTCTTTTTAGTGGAATTCACACAGCACGTTCGACCTCCTGGCGCTCAGATCTGACTTTATTTTTTATGGCCACTGCATCTTCAAGCCGAGCTTCTCTAGTGTGTACACTATTTCTGAAGGAGAAACACAAAAGTTATGAGCAGATAATAGTGGGGAGGGATGACATGTCGAGGCACGACGTCTGCATGTCGTGGAGGAGGTGGATTTGAGGTTCGGATATAGCGATAATGCCTTTCCCGATTAAAATGCAGTGGTTGATCCCTTCGACTGTCTTTGCAGTGATCTTTCCTTGCCTCGGTCTAGACTGATATTAATCACTGGAGCAGGCCGTTTACGTCTTCCTCGTCAGTTCTTAATTACTTCGGCACAATAGGCGTTATGGATCTCTTCCCACGTATTTGGGGGGGGGGGGTATTTCATGAGTATTCTAATAGCTTTTTGGTTGCCTTCGACCCGTTTCTGTTTAGCCCATTTTGAAAGACTGCTACTGCCATTCCCTCTGACACGTTCGGTAGGCTCTTTCTTATACTATTGAATCGTGCTAAGAAGTCTCGAAGTCCCTTGCCCGTCATTTGCTTAAAGGCGAAGATATCATTGACCCGGGCTTCTGCGCTTTTTGCTCCTGTTTGGGTGGTGACGAACTTATCTGTCATTTCTTCAAACGTTGATATCGAACACGATGGTAGTTGGGAATACCATGTCAAAGCTCCCCATGTAAGAGTTTCGCCCAACTTTTTCAGCAATACAGATGGCACCTGTTGCTTTGATAGATCGTTACCTTTTACTACGGTAATGAAATGGATCAAGTGGTATTCTGGGTCAGTGGTACCATTATATATTTTCAAATATGGCGGCATTTTGAAAGTTTTTGGAATAGAATGGGGAGCTACTCCTTCGCTATATGGTTGTTCGACGAACTGACCTACATCGCGTTTTGGTAAAAACTTCGGAGCGCCTGGTATTTTATCGACCCTTTTCTGATATTCCTTCATCTGGACGTGGAGCGTTTTGTTCTCATTTTCCATCTCTTCTATTTTCTTTAGGATTTCCATGAGTATATTGTTGCATGTATCGGTGACAGTGCAGACGTTACCTGTTTGTGTAATGTTTGGCTCATCTATGACTGCTGCGGCTTCTATGGATGATGTGTCTTCGGTATCTCCCTGAGCAGGTTTCTCGAGCATGTTGCTCAAGGTACTTATCAACCATTCTTCTAGTAGCTTTTTGACAGTCGACGGTGTTCTTCCTGCTGCAGATGTGGAGGTTTCCCTTTCGCGCAGGATTATTAGATCCCCGTGCCGGGGAGATGGGATCTCTCTCTCAGTTGTGGTACTTTGTTGTATTTTCGTTGTCTTCTCCACTACCTTCGTTGAGGGAACTCATGAGGTTGTTTTTGACATCCAACATTGCCTTTAGCCTCGCTTCTCCCTTTCCCGTCATAGTTGGTTTTTATGAAGCTGAAGAAAAGTGATTTTTCTCTCGAGAATCTAGATGAAAACTATGATTTCAGCTATAGAAATTCCCACAGACGGCGCTAAATTTTTTGACTCAAAAGTTATCAAAATCCTTTTGAACAAATCAATCTAAGATAAAGGGATAAATCTTAACTAAGATTAATAATCTCTAGGGTGATTGATTGATAAAAATGAATACTTCTTCTTCGTAAAAATGATATACTTTTCGAGATTTCGGACACGTTTTACTAGGTTATTACCCCATTTTATATACAAGGAATCAAAACCTCTTAAGCAATAAAAGACAAAATACAAGGAATATTCTTAATGTCCTCTAATGAGCCTACGCCATTGTAAGGACCACAGAGTCTTTCGTCCGCCTTTAGGTCATTTTTCACGGGACGTCGAGTCGGGAGAAGCCCTTCATTCGTCGTGCTCGTCATTGGTCAAATTTGGACCCATACAGTAAGATTGTTTTATCTCTCATGTTTGGTTGGAGTTTTTGACTTTGGGTTTTTGGCACAAGTATTCTCAGAATTATTTTATTATAACATGATGATATCAGTATTTTCTTATACCACATTCAATGCAGGGGCGGATATATAGAGGAGGGAGGGTGGTACGCCACCCGGTCGCTCGAGTAGAATTTCCAGTACGCAGTGGTATTTCATTACCATTTCACGTAAAAAGTGTATATAAATAGTGGCACCCTATATCATAAAGTGGCCATAGGTGCCATGGATTATGTGCCTCCTGCACCCTATGCTGTTCTACTTTTTTGTGTTCACTCTTTCCAGATTTTTTCTTTTCTTCTCTTCTCTTTTTCTTAATTTCTTTATCTTACCTTCTGTGTTCCTTCTTTGCAGATATTTTCTTTTCTCCTCTTCTTTCTTAATTTCTTTATCTTAATATTTTTATCTCTCTCTCTCTCTCGCTATCATCCTACTTTTGTTACTTATTTAGGTTATAAAATTTTTAGATCTCAATTTCTTTTATTTGAATATGCTTTTAATCATTTTCACTATGTAGGGTAAGGTCTACTTACATACCTTCCATACATTTCACCTGTGAGAATATACTGAATTTATTGTTATTGTTCCTTTTATCATTTTTCCTTTTTATCTAATTAATTTTATTTTCTTTCCTTGGAAAAGACCATCATGTTCAATGTGGTTATCATGTGTTTATTTATGCACCAAAAAATCTTGTAAAGCAAATCAAATTAATTCAAAACATAGCGAACCGACTAAATGCACACTCTAATTTACCTCCTTGACTACCATAATTAGTTTACATTAAATACAGTGGCACCCGTAACCATCAAATCCTGGATCCGCCTAATTTATTATAGGTTAAACGTTGAAGGTTTCGCTTTAAACATATTATCATATAACTCGATAATTAACATGTAAAAAATAACCCAAAAATAATAAAGGTAAATTAATCTAGTCAAACAAAGAATATGTAGTATTAGGCTATTTTTTAAGCAAAAAATTTCATTGGAGACACTCTTTCATGAATAAAAATGAACCTAAATCGAACTTATATTATTTGCTTGGTGAATGAAAGACCTGTTCGAGTTAACCATAAACTAACCGAATCGACCTTTCCTTCCAATTCGGTCATGTAGCTAGTTATAGGTAATACTTAGAGGCGTACGCATCAATTTTCATAAATAATATCAACATATGATGAAGTGAACAAATCAATAAATAACTATAGTGACAATGTCAATTTTTGTATTTATATCCAATATTTTTATTTTTACTTTATTTATTATTTATATAATTATATATTTAGTAAAAGTTTTTGGGGAAGCGGTGTCATGTGACACTGCTTGGTGTCATGTATATTCTCCCCCGGATATACTATATGCATAAAGTAATGGCATCCGTAATTTCCGAATCCTGGATCCGCCTCCGATTCAATGTACGTGGTATAATAATCTCGTTCTGTCACATGCATGTATTAGACGCTATTTCCTGCCTTGTTCAGTGAATTCATAAGTATAACACAATTACATAGATGAAGTTTCATATCAAATTTAATGGCTGCGTACAAGTAAATCTGTTGCCTAACATGTCCAATTTTGTGCAATTGTCCAATTCTTTGAATCATAAAAGAGATGTTACACAACAGTGTACAATGGACTAATGTTGCGTGACATTCACTTTACATGCACAACATAATTAATTTGAAGGACAAAAGCCAGAATTTAAATTCTATGAATATTGCCTTTAATATTTGAACTCACTATATTTTTAAAGTTATGATTCAAATTACTATTTATTACAGTTTTAATATTTTATACAGAAATTTTTATTTCACATAAAAAGTATTGAGTTTGTTGAACCCGTCACCTGCACGCTATATAGTATATATCCTTCTGGACGGAAGGAGATAGAATATTTAATGTAGTAACCGAGGTACAGCTAGCAAGAGGGTTGGTTTGCAAGTCTTAAAATACGATGTACCATTATTTCTAAATTCTTTCTCCTATAAAGACCTACTTTCTCTGTAGCATCTTTTTCAAATTGTCTTTAATAGGCAATGTTAGAAAAAGACGCATAATTAATAAGAGCCCGTTTGGATATAAGAAATTTTTTTTTTTTCAAACTTTTTTACTTTTTTGTGAAATTAGCGTTTGTTTATAAAATTTTAAATTTTTACTTGAAGATGCATTTTGAAATTTTTTAGAAATTAAAAAAATCCAAAAAACTTTTTTTTTAAAATTTTTACTAAGACCACTCACAAAATTTCAAAAACAACCCAAAATTTTATTATTGTCCAAACGCAACTCTAATTTTCAAATGTCATTTTTACTTGAAAATTTTTTCAGTTTATTTTTGGAATTTTATTCTTATGTCCAAACGCTCACTAAATATGGAATCTATAAAAAATCTAGCACTACTTCTCTATTACAACGCCAAGAGTATGTCATCTAGATTTTCATTTGACTTTCCTGCAACTGTTATTTCTTCGTTTTTCTTCAAAGCTTATAGACTTTTCCTGTATTCAAGACGCCTACAAGTTATAGGACTAGTGTACTAAGCATCTCTATATGTTCCAAGTTACAAAACTATCATGAGTAAGTACTCCTTTTAGAAGACGGAATCCAAGATTTTAATCCAACAAGTTCATATTTAAAGTTTAGATGATTGAATTGGTGTATCTGTTTAACCTTAAAATTGGATAACAATTAAATATATAATGTGATTTTAAGGACACGTGATTTCACCTAATACCAATTGATAAATATAAAGATTAGTAATAAAAATTAACAATAAGATAAAGCAAATCAATGTTTGAAAGGAATTCAGCCCTCGAGCTTGAATACCCTTGAATTGATTGGTGCAACAACAGTTAAAAATATAACAAGCTGATAAACAAGAATATGAACTAAAGAAAAGGCATTATATTGCTTTAATATCAGAGCGTAAGTATTTTACAAATGATTGGAACTCCTCTTTATATAGCAGAGGAATCCTAATTATGATATAACTGTAATTATAAAAAGAAATCTCAGGATTAGCTAGTTAACCATCTTTGATTTGATCTGTTCCACGATTTTAGCAATGATATCCGACCAGTCACGGATTTCTCGCCGTTCTGTTATTATGCTACCATCGATCTTACTCGAAATCTTTCTTATTTGGTCTCAATCACTACCAGCCTTGATCTTGACAGGTACCTCAAGTCTCGAACTCGGTACCTAGTCCTCGTGCCTCGGTCTGATCTATAACGGGATCGATCTTTGATCCTTGACATTGGTCTCGATAAATCAGTAAAATTGTGTGAGACCGATTTTAACCGTATACAAATAGTCCCCTCGTTTTTTAGAGTGTAACAACAAGAAATGAATTGAGCCTTCAACCCTAGACCTGTCATGATGTCATTACCGTAACGTAAGCAGCAGATGAAACGTACCGTCGGTGCAGTCCCCTAGGTATTTAATGTAGGCCAGTTAATGATCGGCCACTAGTGGTTCCGAACCGCCGTCGTGAAACCCATAAATAGACCCTTTTCTTATTGATTCAAATTGTACCTTCAGTTTCTTCCAATCCTTCAAACTTTTTACATCTTTTAAGTTTTTTCGTTCTACATAATCTCCAGGTTTTGTTATCAAACTTCTTTCAAAACACCAAGTCTTATTCTCTTATTCTTTCTTCAAACTTAAACACAAAATGGCGAAAACATCCAAAACTGTGCGCAGAAAAAAACTTCGTCGTCTAAGCCAATCGACGAACAACCAGCGATGGAGCCACTCCCAAAAGAATTCTTTCCTCCGGTATATGTCCTTGACTCCGATTTCAAAGTTGAAAAGACCTCCTCAATTTCGGGCTGATGTGAACCCATGTCGATGTATATATGCACAATCATTAGTGACCTTTCAAAGCAAGTTAAAAGGGATTACAATTGTGTAAACAAGCATGTTGTGGTGCCCTCACCCGAAGAGTCGATCACTATGCATGTGTTTTTTTTTTGAGTGTTTACACCTACTATTTCATATTCGGTCCTCTCGATCCAATCATTGTGGACTTTTGCAACAAGTACGAGGTCACCCTCAGCGAGATTCATCTTTCTTTTTGGAGGATAGTGACATTGCTTCGATTTTTGGTGAGCAAAGTCGAGGGTCTTCCCTTAACCCTCGACTATCTCATTCGCCTGTATATCCCTAACTTTATCAAGGTGGGCTAATAAAGCTTCAACGTTAGTCTTCAAAGGTGATCTTCTTAAGCACGGACGAGGATAGGGACCAGACTTGTATGTGCCAATTTGTTCGAGTGAAGATCATGGACCAAATCCCAACCGAGAGCATTCCATTTCCATATAAATGGAATATGAAACGTGAGAATAATTCCACCTTTTAATTTCTGTTTATTATCTTCTCTTTTTTCATCCTTTCTTACTGGCGTTTTCATGGTGCAGTCGTTACCTAGATACCAGGTATGATTCCTCATCTAGAGAACTGGTCAGGAGCTTGGTGTTGACGTCTACACACACTGAGCGTGTATGGCTTGATTTTTCAAAGGTTCGATAGGAGGCCCAAAGCCATGGTAAGTTTTCGCATATTCTTGATAACCTTGATCATTGTATGAATTTCTCCTCATACTTGTCTTTCTTTTGTAGGTATCTAGAAGGATGTGCCAATGAGGTCCCCATCTGGTGAGGAGGAGACTTCGCCCCCGGTCCTGAAATTGGCGATGGATAAAAAGAGTGAAAGGATCTCAACCTCTAAGATTCAAAGCCTAATAAAAATCCATCTCGTAAGCCAAAGAAAAACACCGTCACCCTGCTCACGGAGGTAGTTCAGTGGCTAAGAGAGCAATAAGAAGAAAATAAAGATGACGAATCCGAGGTGGTGGCCCGAGTGAAGAGGAACACTGAGGCCCTAAAGGCCTCTAAGTTGGTGAGGGTTGAAGAGATTTCTCCTCGAACTAAGGTATTCTTGGAAGAGGACACGGGCCAAGTCCTTGAGTTATTGGAGACTGAATATGTCTCCCTCTGAAATCAGCAGTTGGCGGGTATATCCGAAGGGGACGTCTCCGAGGCCCTTCGAAATTGAGAGAACTCCCCAAGTGACTTACTTGGTGCAACAGAAATTCGAGACTCCCCGACGCTTCCTTAATTCTCGAAAGGGGAAGTTCGGGAGGCTCAGTCCATGAAGGCCCCTCAATAAAAGGTGCGCTCAGAAGGGAGGACCTTTCCCAAGGTTGTTTTGTCAAGGTCGACAATGTCGCTAGATTGAATTACTTGGAAGTATCGAGGAGATCTTGGGCGAATCTTCCTCGAGTTTCAGACTGACCAGCTAATTTTTGGCCCCCAATGTTGATCTCGGAGTGCAAACCGACTATCATTACAACGATCTCGGAGGATGCGTGACTTTTTGCCGCCCCCATAGAGGTGGCCAGTTATCTTTAAGGTCAGGTCACCGAGGAAGATCAAGCTCTGATGGACGAGGTGGGAGCACCATGTCTCTTCAATGAGGCCCAACAAGCTTTGAATCGGGTAAGCCCTAGCTTTCTTTGTTAACACTGATATTCATACTTGTATATTTCTCTCCTTGCCTAATTGTTTTCCTTCTATATGTGTAGGCCTCAGTACTTTATCATAAGGCTTTCTTTAAGTCTCGAAGAGAGTTGAGCTGATGTGAGGCTGAAATTCAAGGGCTTACCTAGGAGAAAAATGCTCTCAGGCTTCTCGGTGAGCAAAAAGAAAAAGAAATCAAAGGCTTCCGAGTTGAGCTGGCCGTGGCCTAGAAAGAACAAAGCAAACTGACCTAGCAGGTAAATAAAATCTTAGATGCTTATGGCCGCGGTTTGGGAGTGATGGATAACGATTCGATCTCACAACTCCAGCGGCTGCACGAAATGATCTTGCAACTCCGAGGAGATGTAGATGAGGTGAAGGTGGAGACTGCAACGTGGAAGAAAAAGATGGATTGCCTTACCTTAGAGAAAGAGGCTGTTCAAGTTCAGTTGTCTCAACCGAAAGCTAACTCCAAGGCATGAAAGAGAAGAACTTGGAACAAGCCAAGAAAATTGAGGAGCTACAGGCTCGATTGGGCACGGAGCTTGCAGCAGCAAAATTTGAGGCCGAGATGGCTAAGGTCGATGCTGAGGAGATCGTGGCTATCTACCGATCTGATGCCGAGGCCGCTCAAGCTCAATCAAAAGAAGTTGTCGATGTTGCTCAGACTCGAGTGTACCGGGTTGCCGAGCATATCAAGTGCCATTCTTGAAGAGAGACTCTTGAGTAGATTCACGCTCATGGCTTTGATCTTGTTGTCGAGATCAAGAATGCGAAAGAGCTCGAGGCTGGAGCCAAAGCATTTCCCTTTTCTAATGATGATGATTCCAAGAGCGTGCAGATTCGAGAGCGGAGAAGATCCCGATGACGAAGATGTAGCTCCCGAGTAAAATTAGACACTAATGATTTTTCTTTTTTTTGATTTTTTGTGTAGGATCCTGATCGGTCCATGTAAATATTTTCATATATATATATATACACACACACACACACAAGATCTCTTTTCTCTCTGACTTGCCTTTATTTCAATTTATGCCTTGTGAAAATTTTGTTTCGTCTATGTATTGAGAACTTTCATAAGTATGAGGCTTGGGCAATATGATCAAAATTGAACTAGTGTCTAGTGAGTACTTTAGGTCACAATTAAGTGAGGACAATCCCTAGAACTCAAAAATAACGTGGCCCTTAGGCCTTTTGAATTAGGTTGGTATGGTTGATAACTAAGGATTCTAGTCTATTTTATACTCTGTGTTGCTTGAGTTTTGGATTAAAAGTGTATCCAAGTAATCCCAAAAGCTCACATGTTGTGCTTGTTTGCAGTGTTTGGTAAAAAAGGTGACAAGAAATCAAAACAATCTAAAAAAGGAGTGAAACCTGCATAAGTGCCAAGAACTAGTTAAAGCACCACTACAGCAGTAAATCCACCATGGCCGCAATAGACCCACCCTGACCGCGGTTCTTTTATCACGTTCCGCGGTGGCAAAGATCAGAGAAGATGCAATCTTGGAGTTTCAAGCAATGCGTCCTGCGGTTGATTCTTCGCGGCGGCAGTAGCCTCATCGCGGCCGTGGTCTATTTATTGCAGTCCGTGGAGAAGACATTCAGAGAGCCAAAAGTTTGGAAGTTTTCAAGACACCGCTGACCGTGGTTAATTTATTGTGGCATGCGGTGAAGCAATCCCAACCACACTCCATTTATTGCAGTCTGCGGTTGCTAGATTCAGAGAACAAACTTTTGAAGACAAAAAACCTCACCACGGGCGCGGTCCATTTTATGCGGTGCGCGGTACCTCCTTCAGGGGCATTTTTATCCAGAAAATTTGGCCTTGTAAAAATACTTCTTTTTCATATTTTTAGGTCATATCATCTGTAGCTGAGCACGTGAATGTCGTTTTAACCTATTTTGAGTAATTTTATAACTAGTTTAACATTGAATCTTTGAATCTTAGCCTATAATATATATTCTATTGGTTATTATTCATCTTAATATCTGATTTCTTCCATTATTATGAGTAGCTAGACCCATTAGCTAGGGCTATGGCTCAACCCTAGTGTGGGTATTTGATGGGTCTCTTGTTTTAGGGCTTAGGTGTTTACGGGTGATTGATAGTTGGCCTGATTTGTGTTTTCCTTATTGAATTAGTGGTTGCGAACACTAATTTGTTCCTTTTTGACTTGGATTCTTCTTGAGAAAGAGAGCTTGAGTCTAGGAAAATCAAGCCAACAAGGAATTTGGGAGTATTCAAGAGATTGATAGCCCCAATTAAAGGGTTAAACCTCGAGATAGTATTACCCGACTTGAGCCTATATTGTTTGCACAATTTTTGACACCCAATTGGTCTTGAGAAAGCCAATTAGGGGAAGTCACTCAAGATACCGAGAGGTATAGAGTGAGTAGTTTCGTGGATTGGCTATATCGCACTCCCCAAATATAACAACTTTTCCTAGGGCTTTAGAACCCGTCAATTATTCACCTAGGGGAAAGTCACTTCCCTAGTGACTTTCCATAAATTAAGAAAACCTCACAAAAAGATATCATAGTTAGCTTAATTTCAGCATCATTTGTGATAATCTAGATTAGTGAACCATCAACGCATGTTCAAAAGTGTAAAAAATTACTTTGCACGTTAATAATATAGATATGTACTCAATTTCCAAACATTCTAGCTCCCTATGGATTCGATCCCAACCTTCTCGGGTAAAAGCTCATCGGCCGCTCTTGCCACTTTGTAGTGGTGTAGGGTTGGACCCGATCACTTTTTGGCTCCGTTGCTGGGGACCTAAACGGTTTTTGGCTATCTATCTGTCTGGTTTTGTGTTTAGTTTTTTTTCTTCTTGTTTACTTACTTGGGTGAATTAATAATTCAGGTACTAAAATATGACAAAAAACGCACCTCTTGGAGATATTCCATCGGGGGAGGAGGTTGATGACAATTGAGAGGATGATGAACCTATAGGACAAAGGAGAGGCCGACATGCTAATGATAATTATATTCCCGGCCCTCCCTCGCCACCTCCAAGAGCTGTACCTCGAGTGATTCCAAACCATGTCTATGCCAGTGTAATTGTCTCGCCCCAGATCCGGGCGAGCAATTTTCAAATTACCAACATGATATTGACATTGTTGGAACAGCAAGGGTATTTCACGGATGCTCCCCATCAAAATTCTTACAAGCACCTTAAAGGATTTGTTGATACCTATTGCGGAGCAAGAAAACGAATGTATCCGAGGAAGCCTTATAGACATGCCGGTACGATTGTGCCTAAAGCCAAGGCTCCTTTGTCAAGGCCACCTCCACCTTATCCTCAAAGGCTCGCAAAGCAAAAAGATGAGAACAGTTTAAGAAACTTATTGACATGATGAAGAGATTATCAGTTAATGTGCCTTTGGTGGAGGCTCTAGAACAAATGTCGGGTTACGCTAAGTTCATGAAAGACTTGGTGACAAAGAAAAGATCCATGGATTGTGAGACCATCAGGATTACCCACCTAGTTAGTGAAATAGTGCACTCGATGGCTCCGAAGATAGAAGATCCCGGTGCTTTCACCATTCCTTGTACCATTGGGAGTGCAATATTTTCAAAAGCTCTATGTAATTTGGGGGAAAGTATCAACTTGATGCCTCGCACCGTTTTCAAGACATTGGGTATTGGGCAACCGAGGCCAACTTTCATGAGATTGAAAATGGTGGATAGAACAATCAAGAGACCATTGGTTATAATTGATGATGTTCTTGTCCGAGTGGACAAATTTATCTTGCCGACTGATTTTATGATTCTCGACTGCAAGGTCGATTATAAGGTGCCTATAATCTAGGGAAGACCTTTCCTTGCAACCGGGAAGGCTTTAGTTGATGTGGAATCAGGGGAACTCACCTTCTGGGTGGGTGATGAAAAAGTGGTCTTTTATGTGTGCAAATCAATGAAGCAACCAAATAGCAAGGAAGTGTGCTCCTTTGTAGATCTTGTCACGGAGGTGATCTTTGATGATACTCATGATAAATGTGGAGGATCCTTTAGAGGTGGTATTGTTGAACCTAGATGTCAATGAAGATGAAGGAAGTGTGGAGTGTGTCAATGCTTTACATTGTATGTGGTCTTATTCTTATGAGCCCCGTAATCTTTCTCTGGATCTTGAGAACAAAAAAACTCCCCCAACAAAGCCCTCAATTGAGGAACCTCCCGTTTTGGAGTTGAAGCCTTTGCCTTCACACCTTAGGTATGAATTCTTAGGCCCTAGTTCAACTTTGCCAATTATTCTTTCCTCTTGTCTTACTAACATGCAGGTAGATGCCATATTGTAGATGCTCCAAACACGGAAAAAGGCAATTGGATGGACTCTAGCAGATATTCGGGGAATAAGCCCCGCCTTTTGCATGCACAAGATTATTCTCGAAGATGATGCAAAGCTCTCCATGGAACATCAAAAGAGGTTGAACTAGGAGATGCAAGAGGTTGTTAAAAAGGAGGTGATCAAGTGGCTTGATGCAGGGGTTGTGTACCCCATCTCAAATAGTTCTTAGACTTCTCCAGTGCAATATGTGTCGAAGAAGGGTGGTATGACTGTGGTGACTAATGATCAAAATGTGTTGATTCCTACCAGGACTATCACTGGATGGCGGGTGTGCATGGACTACCGCAAGTTGAACAAAGTGACCCGAAAGGATCACTTCCCATTGCCCTTTCTTGACCAGATGCTAGATAGACCTGCGGGGCATTCCTTTTACTATTTTTTTGATGGGTATTTAGGCTACAACCAAATATTGATTGCCCTAGAGGATCAAGAGAAAACCACATTCACATGCCTATACGGGACCTTTGTATTTTCCAGGATGCCTTTTGGGTTTTGTAATGCACCGGCTACCTTTCAGTGGTGTATAATGTCTAGCTTTACAGACATGGTAGAGGATTTCTTGGAAGTGTTTATGGATGACTTCAGTGTGTTGGGTGACTTCTTTGATGAATGTTTGAAGAACCTTGATAAAGTGTTAGCTCGGTGTGAAGAGATGAATCTTGTGCTCAACTGGGAAAAATGCCACTTTATGGTCGACGAGGGAATTGTCCTCAGCCATAACATTTCAAAGAACGGAATAGAGGTGGACACGGCAAAAAATTAAAGTGATTTCAAAGATTCCTCCCCTACTTCAGTCAAGGGGGTTAGAAGTCTTCTTGGGCATGCGGGGTTCTATCGGAGATTTATCAAGGACGTTTCGAAGGTAGTGAATCCTTTGTGCAAACTTTTGGAAATTAATGCGAAGTTCGTGTTCAATGAGGAATGAATGATATCTTTTGAACTCCTCAAGTACAAGTTGACCACCACTCCTATTATTACCTTACCCAATTGGAGCTTGCCTTTTGAGCTCATGTGTGATGCGAGTGATATTGCAGTTGGAGCAGTCTTGGGTCAAAGAGTGAATATAATGTTTCACCCGGTTTATTATGCAAGCAATAATGCTGTGCAAGTGAATTACACGGTGACGAAAAAAGATTTGTTGGCGATTGTGTTTGCAATGGAGAAATTTAGGCCCTATCTCATAGGGGCTAAGTCGATAATTCATACTGACCATGCTGCACTTCACTACTTGATGACCAAGGACTCCAAAACACGATTGATGAGATGAGTTTTATTGCTTCAAGAGTTCGACTTGGAGATTGTGGGTCGTAAAGGATATGAAACCAAGTGACGGACCACTTGTCCCCCTTGGAGGAGGAGGGGAGGCCCCTTGATGGCCTTGAAACTAATGATTCTTTCCCTGATGATCAACTTCTCTCCGTATCAGTGAATAGCACACCATGGTTCGCGGATGGTGCCAACTTCATTGTGAATGTTATTATACCGTGTGGGCTCTCTTCTAACCAAAGGAAGAAGCTTAAATGGGATAGTTTTGACTACTATTGGGATGAACCTTACTTGTTTAAGATATGCACTGACGATGTGATCCGGAGATGTGTACCGGAGGAGGAGCAATTGAGTATTTTAGAGGCTTGTCATTCCTCTCCCTACGGTGGTCATCATGGTGGGGCGAGGAAAACTTCAAAGGTTCTTAGTTGTGTTTTTTATTGGCTAACATTGTAAAAGGATGCAAGTGAACTTGTGAAGAGATGCGACGAATGTCAAAGAGCGGGTGGAATTTTAAAAAAGGATGAGATGCCTCTTACCATTATTCTCGAAGTTGATATCTTTGATGTGTCATTGATTTCATGGCCCCATTTCTTAGTTCATGTGGCAACACATACATTCTAGTGGCAGTTGAATATGTTTCAAAGTGGGTTGAGACAGTGGATTTACCCAATAATGAGGCTCGGAGTGTTATTGCGTTTCTCAAGAAGAGTATTTTTACTTGGTTTGGCACTCCTCGAGCAATCATAAGTGATGGGGGGTCTCATTTTTGCAGTAGAGCTTTTGACACTTTGCTTGTAAAGTACGATGTTAATCACAAAGTTTCTACCCTTTATAATCCTCAGGCGAGTGGGAAAATTGAAGTCTCAAACAGGGAAATCAAGAGTATATTTTCAAAGACGGTCAATGCAAATAGGATCGATTGGTCAAAGTAATTGGATGATGTTCTATGGGCTTATAGAACTGCCTACAAGACTCCGATTGGTATGTCTCCATACCAGTTGGTGTTTGGGAAAGTTTTCCATCTACTAGTTGAGTTGGAACACAAGGCCATGTGGGCTTTGATGAAGCTAAATATTGAATGGGATGTGGTAGAAAATCTTTGTGTGGAGCAGCTTAATGAACTTGATAAATTCTAATTTCATGCCTACTCCAGTATGTCCTTGTATAAGGACAAGGTGAAGTACCTTCATGATAAGTATGCTCATGGGAAGGAGTTCAAAGTGGGTGATTTTGTCCTCTTGTTCAATTCTCAGTTATATATATTTTTCGGGAAAGCTTAAGTCGAAATGGAGTGGACCTTTTGAAGTGGTGCTTGTGACTCCATTTGGTGCACTTGACTTGAAAAATAAAAATGGAGAGATTTTCAGAGTTAACCGGCACAAAGTCAAGCGCTATCTTGGCAAGATTAATGACAACTACGTGGTAGCAATGATCAATCTAAAGTGATTTGATGGTAACCTGGGTCGTGCCGCGACGTTAAAATATCAGGCGCTTCTTGAGAGGCAACCCATTTTTTTATTTCTTTCTTTTTGATTTCATTCTTAGTGTAGGATCTGTTTTTGGATTAACTAGTTGTGGGAGGTGTGTAGGGATGTTTTGATGTAGTGCAGGACCAAATTAGAAAAATGTTGCGCTCTCTGAAGTTTGGACTGCTGTCGTGATGCATTTTTTGCGGCCGCGGTGGGCTCATCATGGAGATAATAACTGACTGCAGTCAACAGTGCTAAATATTCCAAAGTGATAAGTCTCTGATGCTTTAACCGTGGCTGCAATGCATTTTTCGCGGACCGTGGTGCCTTACTGCGGCTACGGTGCATTCTCTGCGGTCCGCAATGATGTCCATACCAGTGCCCTTCTAATTTTCATAATGCGGTCCGCGGTGGGTAAGTAGTGTGGGTCCCAGGTCTTTTTCTATAAGTAGGACTTGACGCCCCTTTTACACCTTTTGCCATTTGCACTCTCAATTACAATAAACTATTGTTCACTTTTGCACTAATTTTCACAACACAAGAACTGAGATTCATCTGCATTGCATCTCACTTCTGGTAATTCGAATCTCTCCTTAGTCTTTAATTTTATTTTTATTTTCTTTTAATTTGATAGTTCCTAATTCTTCTTCTTACTTTTACTTCAATTTTTAACTTAGGGTTCTATAATGTTTATTAGATTAGGTTTTGATTAGTCAGACATGGTGATTAACTACCTAGTGGGTTAATAATATGTTGATTAATGCTAAAATTCACGAAAATTTGAAACCCTAGGTCAATGTTGCATCATTTTGCCTACCGTGACTGCAGTTGATTTGCGGTCGACGGTGCCCCTCCGTAACCACGATGTATTTTTCCACGGCCCGCAATGGTGAACTTTAGAGAGCTACACTTGAAGGACCATGACCACGGTTGATTTTACGCAGTCTACGGTGCCTTACCGCAGCCACACATCATTTTTTGCGGTTTGCAGTGAAACTGAATCAGAGGGTGGGTAGTCTGAACCTAACCCCATCGCGGCCGCAGTGCAATTTCTTACTGTTCGCGATGGAATCTTTGTGCCGTAATGCATTTTTTGCGGTCCTTGGTCAACTGTTTCCAATCATACTCTTCACTGCTTCTTCTGGTATTAATACTAACAAATATTAATCGAATTCTCCTTGTAAACAATGGTTAAACAAAGAGGATGTGGTGACAATCAGAAAGGAAGAGGGGAGTCCTCCCAGGATAGGGGACGAGGAATGATAAAATTGACCCCACAAGTTCAAAAAGCAATTGGGGAAACCAGAAATCTAATCAAAGCTGCAGATAGAGCTGCTTCCCATTCTGAGGGAAGTGAGTATGTGCCCTCCCGGGAGGCATGAGGGTCTAACTCAGTTCTGAAATATGTAGCTAACTTCCTAGAGAGACAGAGGTTGAGAGATATACACACCCCTTCAGAATTCCCTACTACTCGTTGTCACACCTCATTTTTCACTACTACACCCCGTGAAGGGCGTAAAGGAGTTTTTCCAATTAAAGGACAATCAGAACGAGATTTATTATCATTTATTTAGAGTCACCACTTGGGAGATTAATGGTGTCCCAAGTCACCGGTTGAATCCCGAACCGAGGAAAATATGACTCTGTTAACAGTCCGCGAACCAGAAATTCGGATAAAGAATTCTGTTAACCCAGGAGAAGGTGTTAGGCATTCCCGAATTCCGTGATTCTAGCACGGTCGCTCAACTGTTGTATTTAATTTTTATCTGATTTCAATACATGTTCTATTTTTATGTACCTTTTGTTAATAACCCGCTTTTATTATATTTATTCTTTTTTTATTTTCTTACAAGAACAACGTCGTGAAAATGTATCTCGAACCACGCCGCACCAGTGCGCCCGTGGCTTTTAACACATTTCGACTTCGTTGAGATTTGGATTTGGGTCACATAAATGTGCACCCGTATTTAGGAAGGTAATATTATTAACATACGCGCCTAAGCGACTACGTGTTTATTATCTTTGGGGAAGGCCGTGAAATTTGCTAAACGGCCCGTCCCGAATTTTTAAGTATTTTATTTAATCAATTTTGAGGGCCCCGCAATTATGTATTTGATTTGGCGAGGCTCGTCTCATTTTTTATTTTATTAAATGCCAAACTAAAGTATACTAAGTTTTTTTATTTTGTTTTTGTCTCTAAAGGTTAATTAATCCACAAATATAAATTCGAATCCCAAATTCAACTCCGGATTCAAACAAAGGTTAAAACCTTTTAGCTTGAACCCGCTACTTAATTCAAAACCCGATTTATATTTTTGATTTAATTTCCTTGTTCCTAATATAATTTCAGCACAAATAATTTATAATGCTTTTGGGCCTCAAGAGATTTGGCCCAGCAACTACGTTGCAATTCATTTTAAGAAAGCAGAAATTGCTATGGGCTTTGGTCCAACTAAGCCTCATAATTTTTTAATTTTTAAATCAATGTTCCCGTCGTTTCTCAAAAATACCAAAAGTCCTAGAAAAACCACCATAAAGGCGAAACGTCGATACTTTTCCCACTTCTGACGATTTCCTTTGCTACATATCTTGCTTTCTGGGTTGTTGAACCCCCCGATATGGCCATAGCGATGATATATGAAATTTAGAGTACAAAAACCATTTGCCAGATCTGTGTTATAGACGGTTCTGATTATCTTCAAAGAGTCTAGAAATCTGTGCACAACTACAACTCCCGGTGCAACCAAATACTTATGCCTTAAAGGGACCTCAACTTTCCCAATGTAGCTGGCTATTTCCTCTAATGTCGGGGTAAGCTCGAAGTCCGAAAAGTTGAACACGTTATGCGCTGGGTCCGTGATCAATGCTCTAATAATATCTCCCCGAGGCACAATATCTAGCAAACCGGTGAGACCTTTCAAATATTTCTTAACTTCATCTTGCCCTTCACTTCCTAGATCATTCCACCACAGACGTAACTC
>MU702842.1:20127-35262 GCA_026770625.1 Nicotiana glauca | reverse complement strand
ATTTTTCCGGCTTCTATGTTAGCTTGTACCCATAAAGATTTGTGATCCCTTCTTAAGTGTCTAGTTAAACCCCCCTTCCCACCATTTACTGTGTGTGCAAATTGTTGCTTACATTTTTCACAGATAGCACGATGATTGACTTTATCATGTTTAAAAAATTTCCATACAAGTGATGTTTTGGCACGTTCAACCTTACGCTTACCCCTTACAGGTGGTACAGGGGGTAAAGCTCCGGACTGAGATTGACTCTGAGTTGGAGCTTGTGTTGTGGGACTAGTGAGTGTTTCATCTAATTCTTCTTCCTCATTTTCTTCATCCTCAAAAAAAATATCATTTCCAAATTGTCTTTGTAAAGTTTCATGATCTAATTGTTCTCCGACATGAACATCATAAAATGTGGGGGGGTGGGAAAATGAAGTTTCGTCAACATAAGTCATATCATTAATATCCTTTCTAACTTTAGGTATAGTAGAAGGGCTAGGATTAGGATTACTACTACTTTCACCTTTGCTATTTTTTTTTTACTACCTTTTTTAAACAAACCAAATACATTTTTAGGTGTCATAATTTAAATACGAAATTAAATTTAAAAAGCTAACACAAATATTAAACACACAAATGAAATACGGAAATATAATTCGTAAAGTAAACACAAAAATTAAGCACTAAAACGATATGCAAAAATTATATATTAATATTAAGAGATGGAAGGAGTGCACCGTGATTAAATATTGAAACTTGAAGAAATTGCCCAAATATTACTCCAAATACTCGACAAATTCATTTGAAGCTTGAAATGTGCTCCAACAAATTTGCTCAAATACTAGAAAATTGAAACTTGAAAGATAGCACTTGATACTTGATAGTTGATAGTAACAAAATTGAGAGAATAATATAGAATATAGATAGGATATTAGAACGTAAGACATTTGAGAGAGGATTGATTTTTTATGGGAAAAAATGAAGAAGAATGGGGGTATTTATAGTAGAAAATAGGGCCAAAGTATAATTTAATAAACTTAGAGGTTATATTAAAAGTTTGGGGGGTAGGGGGTGTTTTGGGGGGTGTAGGGCCTGTTTGGACCGTTACCAACGGCCATTTTTGCCAATTAAGCCGTTGGCCAAAGGCTAGTTTAAAAAAAAAATTTATTTAGGCGGGACGCGAGACGGGACGGGATAAAACGGGACGAAACGGGACGGGACAAACGGGACGAAACGGTCGTCCCGTCCCATCCCGTGTCCCGTTTAACAATGGCCCGTCCCATTTAAATTGACGCGGGACGGGACGGCCCGTTGGACAGCCATAGTTCGATCGCTAATAATCCAATTATTATCCAGATACCAAGCCAGAGGACACTGGGTTCCGAACACAAAGTACGAAGAAACATTCTGAACCAAACCATTAGAACTCCAACAAAATCCAAAACTGAATCGATCAGGAAGTAATATTCCACCGACAATGAAAATTTCGCGAGACAATGGAGATGAATTAGTGGAGAATAGTAGTTGTATTCATGGAGAAAGACTAGCGTTGAGAGATACAGAGGGTGGAGAAAAATCTGAAAAAATGAGAAAGAAAATAATACAAAGAGTATTTTATCGCTTAAGGGTAGAAGGTAACCATAAATAGATATTTGGCTATAAAAATCAAAAGATAGCTATGAAATATAATTTTTTTAAAAGATATTCATTTAAAATAAATAAGGTATAAACCTTTGATACAGGAGGTAAAAATTCCTTAGTAAAAGGTACTCCATGAAACAGGAACATCAGACAATAAATTGGCTTATGTTTGAAACAAATAAGACTATAGTCACTGTACTGAGTATAAATGGGCAAGATATCTGTCATTCCAAGAATCTAATGTCATCACTTACAGTTCAGTGGGGATTCGTTCAAACTTTTGCACAATAGATACGATTTTGATCCTGCATTGTTCCTTTCCATTTGGCGAAATGTAGTATAAAAAGAAACTTGGAAAAATATGTCAGTAGCACCTGCTTCGAGTTCGCAGCAGTGAGTTTGTATCATTTCACTTTTACAAGCCATGTAGCTGGTTACATTGGAGAGAGTTGGTCTCCCCAAAAAATGAGGCACTTAGAATACATAATATTGAAAGAAATAATACATTCTCGGTGGATACAAACTCAAAGGGCGGAAAACATGTATATTTAAGCATATAGTAATTCTTCTTCATTAACTGTGTATGGAGGAGGCAACAAACTCTTCGCCTTGCTGAATTTATCCGTACTACCAGATGGTACTTCTGTAATGGGGGAATCAAGGACCCAGTCTGGAATTGCCACCAATGTCTCCTCGAGAAGGGATGTAATTGTCTACAAGGTTTAAAATCAGTTTTAAAAGGAACAGAAAGGTATGGACAACATGAGAAATATAATTTTAAACACATAAATTGATATATGCGAATGTTTACAGCTAAGCTGCCAGCAACTAACAAAATTTAACGGAGCTTGCTCTTGGATGGCCGTATAGGCACATCAAACATCTTTTGTGATTCTTGCATTCAGAGATGAATGTGCTTTTGAAATGCATGTGAATGACACCTTTCCTAGAATAGCTATTTCCACGAATTATAGTGCCAAATCAATATGTAGCAACTCTACCTTGTACAACAGCAACAACAGCAGCCCAATGTATTCCCACAAGTGGGGACCGGGGAGGTAGCGTACAGCCTTACCCCTACCATGGAAGGGTAGAGAGATTGTTTCCAATAGACCCTCGGCCAATTCTACCTTGCAGTGCTTAATATTTGGTGCAACATTTTTAAACCATTTTCACATCTTCCCGTAGTTATTTTATTATCTCTCTACCATAAAGAGAGATTATAAATCATCCAAACTATTTTCTCTAAACTACGTAAAATCCAATTCATGTAGGAAAAATGAAACGTAGAGAGTCAGAACTTCAGCGATTGTCATTAGAAGAGAACAAAATATCATACTAGGTGAAAGAAATAATTGCACCACAGCAAGAAGATGGCAATAGAAAGAGCATTTTCCTGTTGTTTGTCAGGGTGCCAGGCTCGAACTCTAGACCTAGTGGCATGAAGAGAACTCTCTCAACCACTATGAACAAGAATGGCTGGTAAATAGAAAGAGCATTTTCAACTGTCATTATTACTAAAGAGAGCACTTCCAAATATCATAATTCAGTCAACAGTGACATACCGTGCAGTGCTTGAAAGCAGCATCAACCTTGCGCTTCCATAGACCATTTCCAGGATTTGCATGAAATAGACCGAGCAGAGGCTATACAGGGAAAAGTTAAATGATTACAGCAGTAAAATGTTTTCAGAGACAAATCCCTCATAAAATGCTAAATTAAGCAAACAAAAGATTTTATTAATGCAGTATATAGAATATAGTAGTAGAATACTATGGTGACATCAATTATGCGGGAAACAAGCCAAACCATGCATCAGTAGACTGACAATGTCCAGGACAAAAGAAAACTCGCTTACTAAAGCTTTTAAAAGAAGTGTGTTTATGCTTGTGAAACTCAATGCAGTATATAGAATATAGTAGAATACTATGATGACTTATGAGGGAAACAAGCAAAACCATGCATCAGTAGACTGACAATGTCCAGGACAAAAGAATACTTGCTTGCTAAAGCTTTTAAAGAAATGTGTTATGCTTGCGAAACTCCAGACACAGCTAAAGTTAACAGCTCGAAAGGATAAAATGAAGAGTGACCCTACCTGGACAACATCCCGCATGCTTGGCTTAAGCCCCCCATACATTCCAACGACTGAATCACCATAGACCTGATACTGTTCAAGAACCTGCTCCCATGAAGACGTGAGTGATAAAGAAACCATATGCTATTTTAAGTAGGAAGATGTCACCTCCCCCCCCCCCCCAAAAAAAAAAAAAAATAGAATGCAGATGGCAATGAGAACCTGGCGCCGGGTTATGCTACGCAGGGGTGCACTGTATACAGCGCTGTCAACAAGTCCCAGAATCTGCCATGGACTGTCAAAAGCATGAGTTGTCTTAACATGTCAAGAAAATGAGAATTAAACATTTTAGATGCAAAGGTTAGCACAGTTTCAAAACGTCTAATGGGGTTTGTCATTCGGCTTTAGTGAACTAAAAACTAGAATCAGAATCTCAACATCGATCCACCGAACCAACAAATCACCAATGCAACTACAAGCACAAGATCTCTACTTTATCACGTGATGCCCACTAGTCAATTACCGTTGACATTTTTCGCATATTCCCCTACTACAGGGGACAAAAGATTGCTCTTCTTCTTCCCAAACCAACATTACAAAGATCAAAAGCTTCTACTTGCCAAGAATCCATCTTTCCCATGGATCAACACTGACAAGTATATCCAGACAGAACAGCTTAAAACAATTAATTTCTACAGTTCACAGCATATTTACAACTTCAAGGATTCACATGTTGTAAAAGCGGCCTTTCAAATAACTATCACCTTTCATTGAAACAAAAAGAAAAACCAGTAGGCATAGTCTCTCAAGTTCTCCAGAGACCAATTTTTATTTTTATTTTTGCAATTTAATGCTTAGCTCAAACTTACAATTTTCAACTTGCAAGATCTACAAGGACATTACGGGAGAATATGACAAACCTACATCCATAAGCATCAATAATTGGGAGGTCATACTCAGGTGTCAAGTAGTAGATAAAAGAGAGTAGTTGTAATAGTGTAAAACAAATATGCAGATATCTAGGGACGATACAAATATGTAGACATCTATCAAACTAACAAAGCCACAATACTATCTCAACAAATTATTGAAACAGTGACGAGTATTGACACTTTTCATACTTGCTGTAAGCTGCACGTCCCAGCATAACCCCATGAGCTCCTTCTGTACGTGCCTCATTAACCTAAAAATGAAATAACCAAAAAAAGGGTAAAGTACTACAAGATAGAAATCCTATGTGCAAATATGAAATTTGACAAAGCTTACACACCAATGTGCAAGAAAGACTACAAACCATTTCACTTTAGAAGTTCTCAGCAAGAATTCCCAAGTGCAAGAAAGACTAAAAACCATTTACTTTTAAAGTTCTCAGCAAGAACTCCCAAGCCTAAATTGGGACAAGATTGGGCCCCTGAACCGATCGTGGGCATAATATCTAGAATTTTTCCTTTAGACTAAGAAAGATCATACAAATGCATCTCTTTATAACTTTTTTTTTTTTGACAAGTTATTTTTCACAGGATGAAGTTTATCAAGAGAATATCATAGTTTTCTTTATAGAAGCTACGGAACTATACAACCAGCAAGTTTAGGTATTTTAAATGGATCAGATATCCTGCACTCTGTCAAGACAAATCCAACCTAATGAAGCTTATTTTTCTCAAAATAAAGGAATTAATCCTGTCGACAGTTAGGGATAGTGGAGAACTTAAATTTTCAGCACATCTGATTTTACCATTTTTAACAACATTTTCACAAATTAGTACTACATGTTAACTCCATTTTAGGTTTGAGACACTTACCTCCTCAATAGAATTTATGCCTCCATTTATCGTGAATTGTAGATCCGGAAAATCACGCAAGAGGGCATAGTAGTACTCATACCTGTCAATGGCCAACTTAGGTAGTCATTAGGAACAATCATTAAGATCTTTATTTTCAGTGATTCAGAACAAGTATTAAGATCAAAAGTAGGCATGTAGTAGTTCCATGTCTTGGCTACAAATACACCAGTACATGATTAAGTAGGCATGTAGGGGTATATAATTTCCAATTGTTATTGTTATAAATCCTTGTTGGATTATTAAGCTATTGCAAACTACATACTTGAGCGGGGGAATTTTTCGATTATCTGCTGGGCTGATTCCATTCAGTAATGCCTTCCGTGAATGTATAATAAAATGCCGTGTTGGTGACTGAGAAGAAACCTTGTAAATAAAATCACCTGTACACATGAAAGCGAAAAGTCAATTTCTTTCTATTTTATGGAGAAGATGGCAGCACTATTTACCACCACAACTGGTGGAACTAACCCGTGTTAACTGATAGGGTAAGACTCATTTGGAAGGCTAATCAGTTAACAGACAACACTTTTCACATTATTCTCTTTCTCTCTTTCTTTTTTTTCTTTCTAATAATTCTGTTTCAACAAAAATGACACCTCATCATAGCTAGCCCTAGTGCATACAAACATAAGAAACATCTTAACTAGCAACAGTAGCAAAATATGGCAAATATGCATGAGATTCAAGTACTCAGTCAAATTAATTATGCAACTTGCTAGGACTTGGCAAATTATGTAAGAATACCAACAAAGGGGACATGTAACACCCAAATATATATGAACAATTGAACATGCAAGAAGCAAAGATGCCTAATTATGAGGCATCTACTTATAGAGCCTGAAATTGGTATCTGTAGCATCTAGCTGATAATGATCATAACTCTTACTTAAATCGTCCAGTTGAAAATGATCATTTACCAAGTAGATGCCTAATTCTGTGGCATCTAGTTGTAGAACATGAACATTGTATCTGTATCATCTAGGTGATAATGATAAAACTCTTATTTAAATCATCTAGTTGATAATGCATGAAAGGCCTAATGGGTAATATATACTACGAGGGGGAAATTTGGAATTTTGTTCACGCAAAACTATGTAGAGCTATCAGCAAACCTAATTGAGAAAGTTCTGGGTAGGAACTTTTGGATAAGGTAACGGCGCGTATTATACCCTATGTAGCATTTTTTTCAAAAGCATAAGCCCTTGTAGAGACAAACCAGCTCTTCTTCGCTTAAATTATGATCTCCAGTTCTATTTCTTAAATGTCTGATGACACATATAATTACAGATTGAGCATGGGGAGAGTAACGGTTAACTAACTTGCATCAAAGAGTGTGCAAGTATAGAGGTGCTCTTCTCCAGTCTCCACAAACCTACAAATACATCATGCCCAAAGGGAACAAAAGGAGCATGTGAAATATAGCCACCTGAAGTGTAACTTGGATTCTGCTCCAAGTTAAGTGGTCATGCAATTTGCTTCTAGTTCATTTCTACAAGTTATTGTCAGCTTTGTAAGATCTACTCGAAAGTCCAAGCATCTACAAGGACAGCAAAGGCCTGCTTGGAAGTCTATTATGAACAAACTAAAAATAATCAATTTTGATGATATTCTTGAAGCAAGGTCAGAGCATTAACAAACATGCAGGAGACATAACCAACAATACAAGAGAAAGGAACAACAAGTGAAAATCAAAAGATTGAGATTGACGAATTAAATTTTTATTCTCATTTCCTGTAAGTGGGTGAAAGTTGAAGAGCTTACATAGTTCGTTGTATGAGTCGTGGTCATCAACTCCAATTCTGCATTTCACACTCACGGGAACATTTGTATTTGCAGCAATTACAGACATGGCCTCAGCAACAAACTTTCCTTGTAAAAGTTATGCATATGTCAGAGCAACTTTTACAGAAAAATAATGATTCTGATGTATCAAGCAAACAAATATAAACCTTTGGATCAAGCATGAGTCGCACACCAAAACACCCATGTCCAGCTACTTTAGGGCTAGGACATCCGCAACTGTTAGATAATAGAGAAAGAGTATCAGTTATGGGTCTGAATAAACGCTAGAAACCTATACCATAGAGAGGAAAAGCAGAACGAACTTAAAGTTAATTTCATCATAGCCATAAGGAGTTGCCAGTTGTGTCGCTTTGGCCAAGTTCTCCAGATTATTTCCCCCGATTTGAAGCACTATCGGATGTTGCTCAGGGCCATATGCCAAGAACCTATCCTGATATATTAACAAAATCACATATATATCAGATCTCGCTGGCTCACTTGCTGATAGAAACACAAAGCATTAGTCAGTGACAAGCTGCTCTTAGAGGTCCAAGCAATGACCTATCAGTACAAGAAAGTTCCTTTTGGAGATCTACCTAGGTTACAATAATATAATCATCTAGTTCTCCTTTCCCACTATTTTACACCAAAAATAAAGATACATTGCTGTGTGACCATCTAACTGGGATAAGAGTCCTACTTTAGAGAAAGGCAAATGACCAATCAACTTGGCTAACTTGACCCTCACAAGAAAACCCGATTTTTTTTTAGTAATTGAAAAAATAACAGTCCAATTCATTGATTTAGTAATCAGATACAAGTGTCAGGCACCATCTATAAAACCATTAACTGTAAGCTTCTCTTTGTCGATGGTCAGTTTACATCATGTAGAAAGTAAGTATATACTTACAGAAACATACTTTCACTATTTCCTTCTTATCATGAAAATTTGGACTGGCAGCCAGAGGATCAAGATTGCAGAAAGCGACTTTTGACTATTTCACTGTCACTAAACTTGAAAAAAATGGATAAAATAAAATTATTAAATATTTTAATTTATGCACATTTGGTGACAAATTTAACATGAAAATCTTACGCTAGTTTGAATCTCAGTAATTTTGAGCCTTTACTTACTAGCGCATGGTGCTTAGGATTAAAGCATAGTTGTTGTTAGTGTACTTAATATAGCACTGTCCCAATTCATGTAGCCTGCCAAATGCTAACAGATAACAAAATTTCGGGCAGAGGGAGTGCCCCAAACTCGGTTACTCTTCTTTTAACTTTTGTCTGCACCAGGGTTCAAATCCATGGCATCGCCTAACCCACACATCAGGCACTGCGCTCTAACCACTAGACTAAAGCCACGGAGGCTGCAACAGTGCACACCTTTGGAAGGAAATTTGGAAGAATGGTAAATGTTCTACTGTTTCTCATTTCTTGTGTCTAGAACAAAAGATTCTTGATTGTAAAAATATCATGCCTGATTCTTTGAAATGGAAAATGCATGCCTGATTACACACAATCACCATCCCACCTCTGAATAATATCATAAAAATCTCATTCGTGTAGTTGAAGCTCGCATAATTCTCTTCCTTTTACTTAGTTCTAGTTAAGAGTAGAAACAAAAAAAAACATTATTGTTGACTAGAGAAGCACTAGAGTCTTTCCATGGAGCAGAACTTTACCAAATTGCCAGCCTGGTAGACAATTGTTTCTGCAGCAAGCATTTCTGTGTAGAGCCATGCATGTTTTGTGATAAGACGGGCCAAAGTTCTGTAATGGTTATCGGTCAACTCCATCATGGGGGCAACACTGTTTAAGTACAAAGGCTTGAAAATATTAGGGAGCTTTTCTTTTGGCTTTTAAACAAGGAGATAAGGGATCTTATTAACAATATAAAGAGAGCAAATTAGTCTTAAATATGCACCTAAACCAAGGAGGAGGATAGCGCTCTGCACCCATTAGAGAAGTAGAGTGGAGTTTGGACTTTTGATGATAAGCACAGAATGTCCTTGGTTTGCTTGTACTTCCATAAAGGAAGTTTGATGAAAATCTGCCACGGTTTTTCAGGATAACAGAATGAAAAGGAGTTAAAGAAGCAATCAAACAATGCCCCGATGATTTCATCTTGCCTCTAAGTCAAGTGTAGGCTGCTCTTTTATGTACCTATCCATTGGATAGAAATTGCATCACACAGGGGGACATGCTATATGCCATATAGATGCGCTTTCAAACATTTGCACAAATATATAACTAATTGAATATATAAAGACCTAAATCCACCCAGCTCAATATAAGCCAAAAATGATTTGGTTCATTAGTGTAACTGCTGAATAAACGTTCTACATCATTCTGCACTTCATGACGGAGGGAGTATTGCTAATAAACGAAGAAAAAAAACTGCATCAAGTTCCAGTTTTTGTGTTTTTTTTTCCCTAGCACTTATATATTTTTTTCCCATGTGTTTTCATCAATTTAATATCTTAATCATATTCCAGATACCCAAAATCTCAGAACAAACAAATTTCTACACTGCAAAACTTTCCTCCCAAGTTTTAGCTCGTTTCCTTCTAACAATCTTTGACAAAAAAAAATAGTGTGAACTGAAGAAACAAAGGAAAACTAAATATAAAAAGTAAAGCATAAGAGCAATAATAATTAAGAAGAATATAAAAAGAGGAAGGTCGGATTTAGGGTTTTACATGGAACTACAGAGAAGGATACTTCTTGAGGATTGAGGCGAACCTAGTGGCCGTCGGAGAAGACCAAACGTATATAAAGGATAGCTCAAAATGTAAAGGAAATGGCCTCTATTTTTCCTTGGTTTCTTTTCTTCCTTTTATATTATTATAAGAAATAAAAAAAAACAATTATATTAAAACTAAGTCACCTTTAATTTATGGTTAGTTTAAGTAGTTTTTAAGCACCAAAAGCTTAAAAGTATTGTTAAGTATTGGAGCTGAATTTGTAATTAAATAGTCACGTGTTTGAGTAGAAGGATGAAGTTGAAAATAAACAGTTGCTTATTTTATAAAAATGACTGAAATACCCTTAAAATTGTTACTAAAAATAATCTTATTATTGCACCAACTTTTATTTTAAATTAACTCAAACACCAATTAATATTTTTTCAATTCATTTTAAATTGAAAATTGTTAGATAAGATTATTCTTAATAATATAAATTATTCATTTAAATAGGGGATAGTGCATAAAATCATCCCCGACCTATGACCATATTACCAGCTACACACGTTTTCTTTTCGGGGGTCCTATTACCCCTGAACTATTTTAAAGTAAAATTATTTACTCTTTAAAAAGCTATAACGAGATGCGTGCAAAGTGGTGAACTACATGCGTCTAAAATGTGTATTTCTTACTTAAATACTTTTTTTCACCGTTTTCTCCAAAAGACAAAAGCCTCATTTGATTATAATGCTTGTTTGATAATGTCAGATTTGGCCGGAGAATGAAACTCCGACGAAGACCCACTCCGCCGAAACACCATTGATGTTGACCGTTTTGACTATTCGTAGATTTACTAAATCATGCTCGTTGCTCCCTCTAGTTGTAGCTCTCTTTCTGTTATTAAACATATCCGCTTTTGATTTATGGGTTAATTTACCGTTGTATTGGATTTTTGCCCCGGCATTTCGCCGTTGAAACGATGTCCCCCTTGTTCGTGCGAGAGAGGTCTAGAAGATGAAGGAGACTAATTAATTAAGTGTAATTATGTAATGTCCAATCAAAAGATGACACTTATACCTGTTAATCAATTTTAAAATTATTTTTGCAACTTCCACTTGCCCTTAAGAGAGTTTGCACACTCTCTATGCCACGTCAGTACTTAATTTATTACATTTTAAACTTGACACACATTATTGATTACATCCTTGAACTATCTATGATCTTAATTACTCCCTATATTTGGTTAATCGAAAGATGTTATCCCCTTGGACGATCTTATCCCACGAAAGTGACATGCACTCGCCTGCCACATGGATTTTTTTGTCTTTGTAGCTTTTTTTGAAAAAAATATATATTTTTTTACCTTTTTAAGTATGTTACTTTTTTAGATAATCTTTTTCGAATAAAATTTATAATAAAACTTGGCTAGAACTACAATTTTAGTTATTCTTTTTTGAATTTGACCTAAAAATAAAGATTTATAAAATTAAAATAAATAGTCAAGACATATAAAAAGTTATAAAAAATACATAATTTGAATTTTATTATTTTTCCAATAATTTTTTATATAGATCTAAATTATGATGTTATATATATAGAGAGATTTTACCAAAAAAAAAACTAAAAATACATAGTTGAAATAAATAGGCATTGCATCAAAAGAAGAAATAAAAAGATTGTACAATTGCAAGTTCATTATTTTGACTGTACTTTTTTATTTGGTAAAAAATAATGGAGTTGTAGTCAATTATTTTTTATTGATCTGACTCGAAAATAAAGATACACAACTAAAATAAATAGAAATTATATATAAAGAAAAAAACCCAGGAAATATACACAACTGGTACTCCATTATTTTTGCTAGAAGTTTATTATTTGGCTAAAATGATGGAGTTCCTACCCAACGTTTTACAAATTCACTCGGAACAAAAAAATAAATATGCACTTGGAACAAATAGACATTGTATCTTGAAAAAATTAAAAAGAATAAAAGTTAGAGTAAAGTTAACATGAAGCAAGAAGAAATACATAGTTGTAACAAATAAATCATTATATATGACTATATGACAATTCAAAGTTAAAAAATAACCTATTTAGAAGCTGATTTTTCATTCTTTTTTTTCTTCACACTTACGTGCTTAAAAGAGAGTGCACACACACTCTTTGCCACATCAACGTCTATGGGGTATGGCTCTCAAAATGCCAAGTTCAAGGGGTAATTAAGACCACGAATAGTTTAGGACGATAACTATAATCCGTGCCAAATTTAGGGAGGGGTTAGGTATTCCGCCAAAAACTTTTAAGGTAAAAAGCAATAAGTTGGGATATCCAACTTACAACTTTTAGCTTGTTTTGGGCCTTTGGCTTAAAGGTTAAGTGTTGTTAAACTACCACCAAAGGCTGTGGTGTAGTGGATGAGACTGATCTTTCCTTAACCAGAGGTATCGAGTTCGAGCCCTAGGTATGGAAAAATCCTTGGTAGGGAGCTTCGTCTCGAATGGGGCTCTACGCGACGCGAATCCAAATATAATCGAGCTCCAATACGGGTACCGGACACCGAGTGAGAAACCAAAAAAAAAGTGTTGTTAAGCTTCTTTTTTAATGTTGCCAAATGATCAATTAATAACTTACTACTGGAAACAATTAGTTTTTCTAATGTTAAAGGATGAGACTCGCTTTTTGTGAACGCTACTGTGTTAAAACACAAAATCAGAAAATTGTTAGAAGAATAAAAGAAACTAGAAAAACAGTAGAGATCAAAAAATATTCCGAGTCCACAATTTCCTTGTGCGTCCTTAAGGAATTTTAACCCTCTCACACGTTGCCAAGGTAATAGATTAAATACTCCCAGGATAAAACGGAACAAACCTTCCTGCAATAGTGGCAATACAAAACTGCAGGATACCAACGAACTTAAAGAACGGAGCAAAATCACACTTACGAATTCGAGAGAGAGAGACTGCGAATTAGAATGCAGTGTTTTCAGAAAGAAGGAAGTGCCTCTGAATTTATAGGCAATTATTGGAAGACGTGTGATGTCTGTTCTGGAAAAGGTGCCTGTTCAGAAATTTCGCCGCCTGCCGCGGTTACGTCAGGACCGTGGCCAAAGTGGCCCTCTGAACCTGTAGAAAGGTTCTGGCGCGGTCCTACCGCGGTTACGCCAGGACCGCGGCCAGACTATATTTCTCAATCTTCAGCAGTGATTTGGCATTTAATTAATTATTAAATAATTAATTAAATAAATAAATTTGTCCAAAAAAAATCTTATCGATCATTTGACAAATCCAAATCCAAATCCGAATTCGAATCCGAATCCGAAGCCGAAGCCGAAGCCGAGCCGACCGAGCGACGACGACGGCGATGGCGCGAGGGTTCATTCTCTTCAACTCCTTTTAAGAGCTTTAAGAAGTTATTCTATATATATACACACAAATGTAGTTGTCCCTCACCAATGAGGGACAAAGTGTAAGACAAAAGCTCACTTCTTTAAATTTTTATTTTTCCAGCAGTGATTTGGTATTTAATTAATTATTAAATAATTAATTAAATAAATTTTGTCCAAAAAATAATCTTATCGATCGATCATTTGACAAATCCAAATCCAAATCCAAATCCAAATCCAAATCCAAATCCGTATCCGAATCCGAAGTCGAAGCCGAAGTCGAGCCGAGCGAGCAAGCGACGACGGCACGAGGGTTCATTCTCTTCAACTCCTTTTAAGAGCTTTAAGAAGTAATTCTATATATATACACACACAAATGTAGTTGTCCCTCACCAATGAGGGACAAAGTGCAAGACAAAAGCTCACTTCTTCAAATTTTTATTTTTTCCTCCATTTTATTTCCCTCCATTTCCAATTCACACTTTTATACTTTAAAGTCCAATGGCTTAAAAGTCCAAAAATCCCCCACATGAATGGGAATGGCTGTATCAAGAAAGATCATAGATGAAAGTTGTGCGATTTGCAAGTAAGGATTAATTGCATCTGGATAAGTAGGTTTCCCTTTGAACTTTCCGTAGCGAACATATGTCGGATATATTCGGTCAATCGGTAGATTTGATATCTTTTAACCGTCGAACTTTAGTGTATACCTAGACAACCATATGTCACACAACCAGCCCTTAACCGTCTTTTGGTCCTCATCGTTGTGTTCGTTTCAGCCATGAACATCGCCTGGTCTCATAAGTGCATAGAGAATTGGCCTTACAGAATTCTCATTGAAGCGGCTTCCACTTCACACTTACATAGGTGATTCCTAAACGTGTAATCCTTTAGATTGACACTATTTGATAACTACCACATCAAACTTAGGTAATCATTAAAGAACGTGTAAAGTTCTATCCTTGTTACTGAACATTGTCTTCATCACGAGAAGGGACCAAAGATTTTACTTTGACAATGTTGAACCGGTCAATCACAACTTTGTTTGAGCTCCTTGAACCTAGATCTCGGAACATCCAAAATTCTACGTAGAGTTACCACCATGTTGACTTGTCCTCAGCCATAGTCCCATTCCCTTGGATGATTTCTCAACTCCCTCTCTAGTTAAGCCTTTTGTAAGCGGATCCGCCACATTATCTTTTGATCTTACATAATCAATAGTGATAATTTCACTAGAAAGTAGTTGTCTAATGGTGTTATGTCTTTATCGTATATGACGAGACTTTCCGTTATACATAACGCTCCCTGCCCGTCCTATTACAGCCTCCCTATCGCAATGTATGCAAATACGAGCCAAAGGTTTTGGCCACAACGAATCCATTCAGCTTCTTCATCGGCTTTATCCAAAGCTATAAACTCTGATTTCATTGTAGAGCGAGCGATGCATGTTTGTTTGGAATACTTCCAAGATATTGCTCCTCCACCAACAGTAAAAACATATCCACTCGTGGACTTTGTTTCTGTTGAGCCGGTTATCCAATTTGCATCACTATATCCTTCGATAATCGCAGGATATTTATTGTAGTGCAAAGCGTAGTCTTGGGTATATTCCAAATATCCCAGAACTCGTTTCATTGCCACCCAGTGATGTTTGTTGGGATTACTTGTGAAACGACTAAGTTTACTTATTGCACAAGATATATCAGGTCGTGTACAGTTCATGATGTACATTAAACTTCC
>MU702842.1:0-11568 GCA_026770625.1 Nicotiana glauca | reverse complement strand
AAAAAAAAAAAAACAAAGAGAAAGTAAACAAGTTACAACACGTTTTACCTTTAACACCACCAAATTTAGCTGCAGTGTCATTCCTTTCTGAGTTTTCATTCTCTCTCAGCTGACACAGATCCTCACTACCTGATAAACAAAGGAAGAACATATAAGCAGTCACAGAGCATTCTAACTACTTGAGCTCAAAAAATATTGCTTCCTTAATCAAGCAATTTAGAAATTAAGGCACAAAAGAGGCATTGCCGCCTTCTAATTTGGATGGTGAGCACATGGTTTACAAATTAAAACCATACTTTCTTAAATTTCATAAGGGATTTAGCATAAGAAAAATAAAAAAATATAAAGCATGAATCTTTAGTTAGATTTCCACCACTTTAGGTTTAAAAAAATTCTTTTTATCTTTTTGGGGTCATCAACACCTTTCCAGATTGTTCAGCTGCAAGTATCAACTAGGAGAGGAAAGAATCTGAATTTTTGTAGCATATAAGAAGCTATAAAGAAAAATATAGTGAAGGAAACCACACCTGAACAAGAATTGGAGAATTAATCAAGCATACAAGTACACCAGAAAATACATATACACCAGAAAATACATACTTCAGGCTTCTTCAAACAAAAAGCAACCCAAGAATCATGGTACTTTATTATATTCCTTAGCAAACTTCTATGTCTTTTTTTTGATAACCGATAAATCCTCGAGGGCCAATGGCCCAAGGTTCAAAACTCGGTGGATAATAGGAGCCCCTCTACCCTTCTCCACTTGAATACCAGGCTTTTGCCTGCGGCAGGGTCCGACTCGTGATGTGCGTCTAATCCACTCAACACGCAGTTGCGCTCTTACCACATAAAGCCCTTGCGCCAACTTATACATGAAGTCCTTACAAATAAAAAAAGAAAAACTCCAAGAAATAATATTGCACAGAGGAAAATTATAATCATTTTCTCCCACTGACAGGACCTTTAGTTTGGATGAGAGAACAATAAAGATAATCATAGCTTTCGGGTCATGAAAGCGAGTAGAGAAGAATCTTTACTGACATCAAATCTAGGGAGAAGTCATTGTTTATAAACAAGCTTCACCAAAATATGAAAACGGAAAGCAAGAGGGACCCGAAGACATCATATAGAAAAGAAATACCATTTGATGTAGTCAAATCTTGATCTTTCTGACAACTTGAAGCATCGGACTTTGGGGAACCTGCTACATTTTTATTCCGTGAACCCAAATGTATAACAAGCTTTGGTCCCTTAGAGGTCTTTGGCATGCTTGTCTGAATGCCAATATCATCCCCATCCAAATGCTGAGGCTTGCTGCCTTTAATTTGGACTGTCCTCTTACCCTTGTTTCCTGTAACCTCATCAATAAATTTGTGCTTTACGACCCCTGCCTGATTAATTGAGCATATACCTTCTGTCAAGCTACCAACAGGAGAAGAAAAGCTATCCAGTTCCCCATAAGCCTGCAATTGTTCACTCTTGACATAACCATCAGGATGTGTTTCGTTTTGTCCGGTTAAAGACAATTGCTGCCCTTTCTTTTTACCAGATTTCTTGTAAGAAGATTTCTTTCCATACTCCTTGCTCTTTTTGGGAGATTTCTCAACTAAACCTTTAAGAGAAAACTTCAGAGATCGACTATGTTCATTTTTTACAACAGGACCACTATCTTCATCATCTGAAAAGGGTGAAATAGAAAATATTTCTTCTTCAACTGGCAACCCAGCTCCTGCCCTCAAACTTGCAATTAATTCCTTATCGGCTTCATCTCTCCTCCTCCAAAGCTCCTGAACAGCATCCTCAAGATTTCTCACCTGAGAAGGTCAATAGAAACTATCATGATAAAGTTCTCGTTTAAAATTTTCTATTTGAATTAACCCTTGCCGTAAACATACCTGATAACTATTTCCACGGCATGTTGGACAGGCATACTGCAGATTTCCATCCACTTGAAACTGCATATATTTTTCATCACTGCAAAGCAAATACTCACTTTCAAATTAAGTTTCAATGGAGTCCCTCTATCGAAGCTTTAGTGAAACTACTAGCAAGGTTGCATAAGTTAACAGCTTTATATCGCATGACTGACAGAAGAAAAGAAGTGCCAACTACAAAATCTCAAACCACAAAGATGTCAGGATTTTTGTATAGCGAAGGGCAGAAATGGAGCTTTCCGGTAATTAGAAGTAGTGCCCTGTCAACTGACTCAACTCTTAATAAGGCAGAATGCAGCATAAATAACCCAAAATGCAATTCAACGATTCAATGAGACAATAGAAGCCAATCTGGAACAGTGAGACTACTTTGAAAACGCTTGCAACATAGTAACAGAGAAAATCTGCTAAAGAATGCCAAAAAGGTACAGGATGCTGTCAGTAATAGCTTTCTGATATTAAATTTCAGAGCAGAAATGTCTAACCTAATGCACATCCATATTGCACATATGTCAAGAAACAATATTGTATTTCATAAGAAAGGCACCAATGCAAAACCAATAAATTAATAATATTTTAGGCAATGATTAAGCAAACCTGATGCCATCACATTGGCAGTGCACCCAGCGCTGGCAAATGTCACAGCAAACCATAGGTGTTGCTTCAGAATCTCTATAAACCTACAGTAAAAAAAATAATTAATTGCATTCCTCATACACGTTGGGAAAAGCAATCAATTACTTTGCAAAGGAAACAAGCACAAGGCATTCCATAACAGCAGCCGACAAAATAGCCATTTTAAATTTGTAAACCGCCATATTACAATTAACCCCATTGAATTAAAAAATAAGGAGAAGCTCAGATAATCAAAACCGCCACGCTATCTACCTTCAAACAAACAGGACAGTAGTTTCCCTTCACAAATAATCTACCGCAAGCATCACAACAAGTGTATCCTAAAAACCACCTGCAATACATCAAGATATCAATAGTTTAGAAGAAAATAGGATATGCAATTTGCAGTGATGCAAAATTAAGGAAATTTAAGTTAATATGCTAAGCAGCAAGAGTAACTGCAAGATAACTACAGAATTCAACCTAATTTCAACATGCCTTAAATGATTTTCATATACCACATGCACACAGCAGTATCTGATGGTATCGCAATACTTCATATGTGGAAATCATCCATGCTATGGAGTATGGACAAGCCCAAAACTAGAGAACTGATCATCGATGCTATGGAGTATGGACAAGCCCAAAACTAGAGAACTGAGTAAACTGCTCACAAAACCCCTTATAATAATACATAATGTAAACCAAATATAACTCCTGCATGATGCTCCTCTATGAATATACAGAAAAACGACATAGAAAGGGAAAGGGCACACGAATAAGCGCATTAACTAAAATGCGGTTAATCGTAGTGTCCAATTAACACAAAATAAGATATTGCAAAACTTGCATCCAAGAGAATTTCCACCAACTGCTCATACTACATACCTTACACTCAGGCCATTTCCTGGAACATTAGAACCACAGCTGTGACACTTTGTGTGTTTGGGACATAAATAAGGTCCACTGCTAACGTTCTGCAAATTCCAAAAGCAATTAAGTACATTCTTTTTTCTTAGAAAGGACAACTAAGTGCTTTCTACTTTTGTCTTCTTCCTCTTTTTTTTGATAGGTAAGTGCATTCTACTTTTATCATTATATCGAACTGGAGCAGTAAGACACAAGAATCCACCTTGTGTGGAGGCTGCATACAGTAACAGTGATAAGCTCCATCACACCTTTTGCAAAACATGAACTTGTTCGGATCTCCAGTTCTTCGACAGGCCTGCACCAAACAAGGAGCATATAGTCAGTACTCAGTAGATATGAGCAATATAGTGAGCATAAGAGCATGACTTGAACAATAACATAGACATTAAATTGCCAAAAATGCAAATCATCACTAGAGAATGATGCGGAATGCATGTCCAATCATTTATAACCCAACTCGATAGGGACACTTCCACTAGTTTTTTAAGGATATTTCATATTTCAAGAACTCTTTCCAAATTAATATGTTTGACCATCAATATTTGGGCAGAAACTGTGCTTCATGTGATGATGTCTCAAATAGATTGGCAACCGACCTTGCAATTTAACATAACAGGAGAAGACAAGAAGACATTATCAGTAACATCCTGTCATCCATGACCATCAAACACTCAAATAGAAAGGAAAGATAATAGGTTAATAGTTTTGACATTTATATTTATTTTATATCGTCAGCACATATAAACTCCAATCTTGTGAGAGTAAATCTAGTCATTGTTCACTGATACTGTCATGTTCCACCCTCTACCATCCCTCCCTCCAAACAATCAAAAATATTTCCGATATACTCATATTACGACTATCTGCAACAAATAAATCCATTCCATGTTCATGCAACCTCCATAGCAACACCTATATGCAGCAAAAACTTCAATTTGCGTGATATGAGCCGAATCAGTCCTTGCAGTCACTCGGTCAATAAAATTAACAATTCCACGAGCACCATCCTTTGATACCCTTTACCACTCCTTCCTCCAATATGTCAAACTTTTCACACATCCTTGAATCCAGTGTTAATACAAGCTAGCGATGAAGTGATGAGAAACGAGGGGTTATTGTTTCATGTGTGATGCCACGCGCTTTGGAGAAACGTGGTTTAGAGAGTGAGATAGAAATTGTTTTCACGGTCAATTTATTTCAAACTGACTTTAAAATATGGAGGGAAAATAGAAAAAGGGGGCAAGAAGAGTAGATCCTTTATATATGAGTTATACGAGTCCTATCTACAATTAAGTCTTCTGTTTGTCATGGTTGTCTTCTTTTTCTTTGTTCAAGTTTTTAACGCCTCTTCTTCTTTTACTATTTTTCTTTCTATTTTAAAATTAAATTTTTTCTACTTTCTTCTTGAAATATGACTCTTTCTTAGTATGCAAATGCCTTCTTCAACTGCTTCTGATATTGAACTTCTTTATTGCTTCTCTTCCGACTTTCTGCATAGTTACTAAAGCAATTCAATATGACACCGAATGCTGCACCCTAATCCTTTTCTATTTACAAGGATTTCCGAGGACATGGCCCTTGATAGGATAGCCTGGAGGTCTAGTATCAGGGTTGTAGGATAGGGGCTTCTAGAATTTTTCGTACTTCTTTCCAGGGATGGGTGGGGTTTGGTAAGGCTCTCCATAGATGATTTATGTATTGTATTGTGCCCTCTTATGGTAGTTACTGGTTGATATTATTGCATGCCATTTTATTTATAGTTTTATGTTTAGATAATTATTTATGTGATTTCTGCTGGAGTCACTAATGCTCTTTTGTTTTTGTTTTTGTTTTTCTTTTCCTTTCCTGAATTGAGGGTCGATTGGAAACAGCCTCTCTGCCCTTTCGGGTAGGGATAAGGCCTGTGTACGTATTACCCTCCTCAGACCCCACTTTGTGGGACTATACTGGGTGGTAGTTGTTGTTGTTGTTGTTGCTGCAGAAGAAGACTAATTCTTCTTATAATTGATTAATTCTTTGTCGATTAATTGATAATTGAAAATCAATGTTGCTATTGACGTTTTATTCTGTCACCTTGTGAAACTTTATTTTCATTATATTAAATTTGAGTTGTTGGCCTACATATTATCATTCTTGTATAACAGGTATTGAAAACAATAATGCTTTTTAATCAGGTAATAATAATGTTAATCGCTATTTGACCTTATAAGTACTAAATTCATATATTTAGGTAATTTATATGTTTGATGAATCATACACTTCAGTTTGACGAAGCCTGTGCTTTGATTCTTGCTTCTGGCTTTTTGATTAAAGCTTCGTTTTTTTTTTGCAATTTTCTCTTTTAAAATACTGCTTAAATCCTACCAACATCCCAACCTACAAACCCATGTTTCTCCCACATGAAACATCCATAGTAAAATCTAGATGCAGTGGGCAAGTTTCGTGGTGCCACAAGAGAGAGTAGCAAAGGAAGGGGTAAAGGTTAAAGGACGGTTGGTTCTAGCATTTTGTTTGATTTGGTTAGGTCATTGGTTAGAAGGACTAAACTACCTCATTCCGAACAATGTGAAGGTTTAATGTGCAATGAGTTCTAAAACAGAAATTAAAATCAAAATCAGCGAAGGACAGATAGTTAAAAGTGCAAAAGACCAAACAGAAAGCTGGAGAAAAAAGAGGCAAAGCAAAAACCAAAAAGAAAATATAATGATTCAGTAAGACCTCCCAACTAAACATGATAAACTTTACACCATAAAGGTGAAACACGGATCTACAGGGACTCATTTCACATTAAATGACTTCTTACAACCAGAGATTGGGGTTTCGACAAGGGTATTATCATTGGAAGCCATTATTGCTTGCTGCTTATTTGGCTTTGACATGGTGCATATAGTAGAAACTGGAAAGAAGTTCACAGAAATTTCAAGACCAAAGAATGTAGGGTATTTGATCCAGCAGAAAGTAGTCTTCCCTGTTTCTTAGAGGACAAAGACTAGTTGGTGTGGCAAAATGATTAGTAAATAATGGGTTTGCTTATAGGTGGGGCATGGATCAAATTCTACCCATTTCACCACCTCACTGATTGGCGTACATCATACACATACAGAGGGCTCCAGTTGAGAGCATTGACTTAAAAGTAACACCCTCGTTTCTCAATTGACTGCGCATAAAGATGTGGAAAGAATTTTTTTCTAGTATTATGACACCCACCTTACTCAAGATCTTCTTCTAATCGGTGTACCTTTACCAAGATTTGTGTGTCAAAACTGACATGGGTGCCTGTTCTAGGGCTAGGCAGCAGGCTAGAACCCAAATTGCCTATGTATGAAAAACCTCAGTTTGCTACATATGGCTAGCAAAGAAGATTAGGGCATCAGTTGATATCTCTGATAAATTCACTTTTTACATTTTGTTAGGTAATAAAAGTAAATGTTTTGTCCAATAACATTTGACCTTCTTATTCACAAAAAGAACAAGAAAGCAACTCATGGCACAATAGACTTTCTACTGGCAGCTTTTAAAAAAGCAAAACCAACTCTTTTTCATTATTGAAAAGAATCAAAAGTTTTACCTCACAAAGCCGGCATGAGGGACATGTCCATGAACTCCAATGAAAGAGATCTGCAGAAAGTCATATATTAGCAGAAGCACAACACCAGAACTGACAAATCTTGTAACCAAGAATAGTACCTCTATGTTGACCCCATGCTTTCAGGCAGCCTCGGTGATACTTCTTTCCACAACTTTTGCATGACATCATTTTCCTCGCTTTTTCACTTCCCTCGTTTTCACCACAAAAGCATAGCCTACACATCACTTTGACATTTGACAGACCTTGTTCATCTCCACCAACATCTTTCACAGAGCCCTGAGGATAGAAAAATTAAAATTGAATACTATCATGTAACCTGTTAAGATTCCAGCCTCCCTCCCCATAAAGGTTCATGAATATCAGTAGAATGAGCAATGAAAATGGGTTATTAAATATGCTGTAAGTCTGTAACAATGCACCTTTAGATTATGAATACTCAGCTGGTAACTGACAACGTCTATTTGGTTTAGTTTGTGGAACGATAATGAAATATCCGAACCATTATCATGTCCAAAAAGCTCACACCTCAGTGGGTATTTAGATTATCAAATCCAAAAGGCTTCTAGATAAGTGCTTTTTGTTTGAAGCGCTAGCCGACCTTTAAGGTTCGTTTAGCTGACACCCTATTTATGCGGGAATTATAATGCAGAGATTGTCTATGCGGTGATTAATAATTAAGGGATTGTTATGTGGTAATTGAAAAGAAAGATTGTTATATATGAATAATGAATTACGTTAAAGGGGCATTTTTGCCTCCAAAAAGTTTAATCCCACATTGTTAATACATGTATACTTATACCACATCCTATTCCCCAAAAAATAATTCATAGATTCCCGCATAACTTAATGTGGGCATTATGCAATACTGCAACCAAATGCTATGTTGCCGTGATTAATTTTTTTTATGCAGCCAACCAGACACTGTATTATCTTATGGGGATCTTTATGCTGAGACTAATTATTGCAATACATCAACCAAATGACCCCTTAGAGCATAATGTCTACGGCTGTCCACTTCATAGAACATTCTCACATTCTCAAGTCAATATATTCAAGAACTTACAGCCTAGATCAAAAAGTAAAGATTGGAGCGTGAGACTAAAATGCATTTAACCAACAGCCTTCACTAGACATAAACGCCTCTCACAAGGAAAAGGAATTCAACAGCTGACTCATACTTTATATAATTCAAACACAAAATAACCCATGAATTTCTCAATCCTATAGGAAGCACCATCAATGCACTCTCTTTTAATCTTTGGGGTACCTTTTCTCCTCTTGAAGTGGAAAATTAGCTACCCTTAAAGTATTCATTCAACCTAGAACGTCTTAATTCTTTCCTCACTAGACAAAAGAAGCTCGGCACTAAAAGATAAAGCAACAACAATAGTGATGGCATTAGGTAATGATGATGATATGAGCTGAGCTAATGAAAGAATTGAGGATTCATATCGCCGACCCCAACTTGTTTGGAATTGAGGCATAGCTGTTGTTTTTGTTGTAATAGTGATGGCATTATCCACACGAAACATAAAGAGAGAGTAACTTGGAAATAGATCATCTCACTCAGAAACCATATATTCCATTATCCTGACTATGATAAATAGAACTAAAAACAAGTGTATTAATTTAAAAAACCAAACAATCTGAAAATACAAGAAGAAAAGGCCTACAATCACTAACCTCCAGATCTCCAGACTCGAATCGTCTAGCGAAATCCTCAGCCACCATAGATGCAGCAGCAGCTTTCTTCTGCAAAGCAGCACGCTTAGTCTGTGCTGAAGCAATAGCAGCTGCCTCCTCTCCATCCCCACCACCACCCCCGTCACCTACCGCCGCCGGCTGGGGAGGAGGCGGAGCAACAACAATCTTGGGTACCTTAACCTGAATTGTGGCACCTTCTTTAGCCTTAAGCAACCACGGGTCCTTAAGAAACTCCTCAACCCTAACCACATCTTCCAAGAACTCATTTTTACCCTTTGGAAACCCAAGTGGGCAGTAACAGATCCTTCGACTACACCAAAAAAGAACCAAAACCCACAACCAAAATTAGAAACACTCAACTGGGTCAGCAAAATACAAAGAAAACAACAAAAGATCACAAAATAAAGAACCCCATTTGGGTTCCATCGATAAATAAAGAGAGAAATATCAGATCTTCCAGCTACACCACAAAATTGCGAAACCCCGCTTAAACAAACCCCAGGTAAACAACTAAAAAAACATAAAACAGAGAAACCCATATGGGTATTCTTGGATAATAAGAGAGAGAGTAGAGAGAAAGAGTGATAAAAAAGAGAGGAAGAGAGAAAAATAAACAAAATTATGTTCAAAAAATAGGAAAATAAAAGAATGAGGGGGAAGTTTGTAGTACCAGGTAATTGGGCAAGCTACGTGAAAGGCCATACGCGAGATAAAGATTTTGGTTGTATGAGAAATTTTTGAAGAGTTTAAATTGGGAAAAGCCCTTTTGGGGGAAAAGAGAGAGATTAAGGGAGGGGTTTGGGTGCGGGGGTGTTGGGGATATACAGAAGTTTATAAGGTGAGGAAATATTTCAAATTTGGCCCATTGAAGTTTTGAAATATGTTAATAGAATCCATTATATTTATAGGGTATTGGAGAAAAGGGTAAAGCTTTGAGAGATAAAACTTTGACAAAGACATCTATGGCCCCTTAAGTTTGGGGTTATTATGTCCATAAAATACAACATCGATTATAAATAGTCCTTTTTAAAATTATTCATGAATAATCTTCTATATAATCTATCTAAATTAAGAACTTGTGCAAAATAGCTATTGCTCATGGTCGAGCTCATATTAAACTTATTTACCTTTTACACTATCAATTTTAAATTGAATACATTACATTTATTCAAATTGTTAAAATTAGATGCTAAAAATCTAAAAATACCAATAAAAGGCATATGGTTTAAGAAGAAGCAAAAGATATAACACAAATCTTTGAAGTTTTCATCGAGAAATGCTTTGTGCGGTTGTTTAAATAATTAATAATACGAAATTGTCGCTCAATAAATATAGTGATGAAATAGAAAAAGATATACGATATTGATGAATGATCCTTAAGAGCTTGATAGCTTTGTGATCAACTACAAAAAGAATTTTAGCAAGTATACGAAATAAAAATGGATTATCTAACAACTTCTTAGTTCACAAAATACTAAAATTCTATGCATCTTTTATTTATGAGGTAGCTAATCTTATATAGGCTTGTTGAATTCTTCTTTTTCGTACTATTACTTCCTACTTTGTAATGTTTTTTTGATATATATATATGTATATATATATATATATCCATTCACTATCTCATTGCAGTATATATCTTAGTTCCTGCTCCCTCATATATATATATATATATATATCTAAGTGGTAAATATAAATACTTCGTGCAATCCTTAAAACTACACAATTGCTTGGCCTACTTGAGTTTCAAAATTCCACACATATATATTGATTAATTGTATTTGAGACGTATGACCTTACAATTTATCATTTTTAAAGGTAATGACGTCACGCCCCAACCTGGGAGGCGTGGCTGATACACGGTGTCGTACTGGCCCGAGCGAATCACTCTGTAACTCATGATCGTTCTATAAAAACTAGAACATACGTAGACCAATTTGGTTGAGCTTATTCTTCCTGTAACTATCATGGGTCAACATGGCCACAAATCGTAAGGTATAACTGCAAGTGGGCAAATGTTGTATACTTGTATTAGCGAACCATGGTGTGAGCACGTGATTTTTGCCCTATATGAGAATTACTCCTAAAAATTCAAAATAAAATAGTTTTGCGTTGTGTATGATTTTCTGTGAATTTTGTGTAATTTCTTAATTATTATTTGCATTCTTTGTCTATGCGTGTTATTTGTAAATTAATATAAAAACACAAAAATATGTTGCATTTACATTTAGGTTTTATTAGTTAATTAAGTTTGTTTCCCATAAAAATAGAATCACAAAAAATAATACACTTTACATTTAGCATTTAAAGGTCTAGTTGTGTGATTTATTTTTAATTGATATTTAATTATGTGTGTTATTTGTTAGTAAAAGTTAATTAGTATTTTTTCTTAAAAAAAAAAGTTAATTTGATTTTTTGTAATATGATTTAAAAATTTTTGCTTTAAATTATCTAGGATTTAAAATGAAGAAAAGGAATGAAAAAATGAAGAGAAAACGGACTGGGCTGTCCAAATTGAACAAAATACAGGCCCAATGCATTGGCCTGTACCCGGTTCAAACCATTCCATATCAGAGAAGCCCAAAACAACATCGTATTTGCCACGTCTCCCCTGAACCGTTGGATCACACCAAATCAACGGCCGAGATTAGCCAACCCGATCCAACCCTACCCGCCTGACCCGTTACCCGTCTTGACCCAACCTTTCACTTAACCGAACGACCCCGTTACACCCTAAACGACCCCGTTTTAATCTAGGGAGGTGATCTGAGCCGTTGGATTCCGATAATCCAACGGCTT
>MU702841.1:36390-47426 GCA_026770625.1 Nicotiana glauca | reverse complement strand
ATATATATATATATATATATATATATATATATACACATAAACTAAGGTGTATCAGATTGACAACATTATACATGCTTATAAAGATTGTAACTTTATTTTATACTGAAGCAAGGAGGTAATTTTGGCATCCTTTATTCATTCTTACAAGTCGGAATAGCCTCAAATTCCTTAGCTATCATCTTAGACGATAACTGAACAAGGAAGAAAAACCTCAACTTCCCATCAACGTCAATGTCTTATAGAAAAACCTTCTCTGCTTGTATTCCGAAAAATATCAGAAACCTCTGCATAACGCCATATCTTTCTGATTTCAAATTTGAAGTAAACAAGATGATTTTTGAATTGTAAATAACAACAAGGGTGTGTCATGTGTGAGTTCAAGGATAAAGGATTTGTCTTTGCAAGAAAGACAATTCCCTTTTCAGCAGGACACACTGCCTTCAGCTTGGAACAAACAAATACTATATGAAGAATGTCGCAAATATATATTTATATAAGTTCTGCATTCCTTGTCACACCACCCATTGATCCAAACTACTGGATTGCAAAGCTAAATATAAACCAATATTAACATCATCAATGGATCCTAACTACAAGGAGTATTAGATTTAGACATTAAAAATAGTACACCCTCGGTTTCATTTGATCTGTCTTAGTTTTGACTGGTCGCGAAATTTAAGAAAGTAGGATTATTTTATCTTCTAAAATTAAACTAAAGATATGTGCAGTATATCAAGAAGTACTTTGAATCTTGTGGTCTTACACATGCCGGAGTATGAAGATAAGAATTAAAGAATTATTACCAAATATAGAGAGTGACATTCTTAATTAACTAAATAATATAAAGTAAGACATGTAAATGGAAACATACGGAATTTGACCTCATCATATTGAAGAAAGGAGAGAATCTTGGCACCCCTTATTATTCTTACAAGTGGGAATAGTCTCAGAATCCTTAGCAGACAAAAACCCAACATGGAATTCAATCATATATATGAGACTCCTCATCAACATTAGTTCCTGTTATAGGGACCCACACTAACAGTTTCTTAGCTTCCTTCAATTTTCATTTTTTGGTTGCACAATTCAAAAAAAAAAATAAAACATCTATTATTTGAACGAACTCTTGAACCAAAGTAATTCACTATAAAAGAGAGAAGACGGTGATATATATAAAAGCTCCAAATTTCTTACTACGTAGAGATAAAGTAGTGGATAAATTATTCCATTTCAAGGTGGGACATTTCTTTTTCTTTTATATAATACTCCTATTGAATTATAATTCCCTTTTTTTTTATAGCTAAATTTACTGAATTTCATTTCTCTCATTGCCATATTTGTTACTGGTTGTTTCTTTAGGACCTAAATATTTTGCAACTATATGCTTGGACAGTGGATAACAAAGATTGAAGACGTCAAATTCTCCTTTCCTGTCCTGTCTATCATTCGATCTCGAAAGAGACCTTAGCCTTGATTTCTATATCGTTTTTTAATCATTTGAATCAGTTCCCCTTTTCCTCTAAAGAATGTCAGTCCTTTATTTAGAAAATGAAAAACGAAATACAAGGGAAAAAAAAAAAGATAAGGAGAAAAAGATATTGATTTAAATTCTAAGAAACAGTCGGTTAAAGTTTTTTAATAAGGAATGGTTGCCTTAAAAGATTTTAAAATGGAAATATAATAAAAAAGATGGTCACCAAGTAGGTGGTAGCGTGACATAAGACTGAATATTCGTATTTTGTAGTACCATATGTACGTTTAGATTGATTTTTAGGTAATACTAAAATCTTATTAATTCATTCCAATAAATGATATTCTTTTTCATGAATTAATTGTGATATTTTATGTGATTTAGAAAAAATATGTTATAAATATTTCATATTTCAATTTTGTAACTATTATTTAGTATTATATTTCATTATAATATTATACTGAAAGAAATCAAAATATTGTTTTCTGATATGAAGCTACCTTTGTCTAACATGATAGATTGACATCTTCACTATAATTCTTTTGGGTATAAAGTTCTTTCTACTTGTCTTTGCTCTATTTTCTGGTGAGCAGTGACCTTAAGTTTGGCACTATGGGATATGCGGACCCTGCATGCACCATGGACAGTGTGATGGACCTAAAAGGTCATCACTTGTTTTAAAATAAAATTCTGTGTTTTGAGGCCTTGAAAACCTCATTTAGTATCACATCGATTTGACTGCACAGTCTGGGTGCATAGCCAGAAAGTTTATATGTAAAAATCTGTGAAAAATGATGAATTTTGACTATAAAATAAATTAATTTGACGTCTGTCAATATTTTGGGTGAACGGATCCGGACCCGTAATTTGACGGTCCCGGAGGGTCCGTAGGAAAATATGGGACTTGGGTGTATGCCTGGAATCGAATTCCGAGGTCCCAAGCCCGAGAAATGAATTTTTGAAAGAAATTATTTTTTGGAATTGTTTATAAGGTTTGGAAATGAATTTTGATTAGAACATGTTGGTATCGGGCCCATATTTTGGTTTCGGCGCCAGCTACATGTCTTATATATGATTTAAGATAATTCTGTGAAGTTTGGTAAGAAACGGAATCCATTTGATGTGATTCGGACCTTAAATGCAAATTTGATGTTTAAAGAAGTTTTAAATTTTTTTATTGATCTTGAGGTTTAATTCGATGTTTATGATATTATTCTGGTGATTTGAGTACACGAATAAGTCCGTAGGATATTTTTGAGGTTGTGTGTATATTTGGTTTGGAGCCCCGAGGGCTCAGGTGAATTTTGGATAGGCCACGGGGTGAAATTTTGGACTTAAGGAATTGCAGGCCTACAGGCTTCGCATTTCCCAAACTTGTTTCGCAATTCCCAGGCTTGTTCGCATTTCCCAATCTATTTTCGCAATTCCCAGGTTCGCATTTCCCAACCTTTTTTTACAATTTCCAAGCCAGCAGAGGTTGGTTCGCAATTCTCATAACTGAGACCGGCAACTTTTATACTTAACCAATTTTAAACCCATTTTTCACATCTTTTCAAAACATAAACACACTAGGGGGATTTTTCAAGAGCAACTTTCCTTCCAAATCAATTGTAAGCAGGGGTGGATCTACAGTGATAGGTATGGGTTCCCGGGAACCCAATAGCTTTTGTCTAGACCCTGTATTTATACTAAGAAATCTATTAAATGTATAAAACATTTTATGTAGGAACCCAGTAACAAAATGTCTTGCTGGTTCAATGGTAAGGTGCGGAAGCCATACTGATTTTCCCAAAACCCACAATGCAAGTTGGAATCCCATTTTAACCTTGCTATGTTTATTTAATTAAAATAATAAAAGGAAAGACTTACTAAACTAAAAGGTGTACAAGTCAACATCAGCAAAAAAAAAATTCCCTTTTCCTTCCCAATTCCCATTCTTAACTCAAACGTTCAAAGGAAAATTAGGTTTTGCAATTTCACATTATTTCTTCTGTTCTTCACTACCTCAGTTTTAACAGGCAGGCGACAACCACTCAAAATTAAAAGCTAGTTTTAACTTCTTCACTTATTTTCACTCTATTGCAACAAGTATTTTGATTTCCTTCCTCCTTTTTCTTCTTTTTTTATTGTTTTCCTCTCATGAATAGAGAGGGTTTTGAGAAAATGAATAGCTAAAGTTCATTTCCAGTTAATAAATGGTGAAATTGCATAGATTGTGATTTGATAGTTCTTAGTTAGTTAGTTATCTTGATATCTAAGAGAAAAAATCGAAAAAAAATACAGTGGAATAAAAATACCTTTGTCTCTCTAGCCCATAATATATATAATATATGATAATATGAAAGTATTGAATTAAGTTAAAGGAAAAGACCAAGAAGTAGAAGTGTTATATGTGGAATCATATCAGAGACCAACAAAAGAATAATATGTTGCAAAGTGATCTTTTGATTAACATTCGTTAATGCAATGTTTAATTTGTTTATTTATAGGATATTTTAGTAAGATTCAAGATGATCAAGAGATTCTTCAAGCCGCAAACCTCTTCAGATTCTACTTTTAGTTCTCCTTCACTAAGCTCTCCTTCATGTCCAGTGGTTAATAATAATATCAATTCTTCTCAATCATCATACCTACATAATTTGTTGGATTTGAATCCTCTTGAACGCGATCCTGGTGAAAGAAAACAAATTTCAGAATATCCTCCTAATTTACGTGATCGGGTGAGAAGGCATTACATTGAAAAGGGACCTTGTCAACTTAGAGAGTTTGATTTTCCAAATACAAATTTTAGTGAAAAATTGCATCATTTTAATCCTGAATGGTTTAAGACTTCATATTCTGAATGGTTAGAATATAGTATTAAAAAAGAGGCAGCATTTTGCTTATGTTGTTACTTGTTCAAAAATGAGATAGGCAGATGTGGGAAAAAAGTCAGTGATTCTTTTACAATAGATGATTTTAGGGCTTGGAATAAAGGTATAAAAAGGCTTAATGCGCATATGGGTCAAGCGAATAGCGTTCATAATCGATGTTTTAAGGGCTTTTTCTTCGATGAAGTACATTAAAAGTGACTGGTGAAGCAGAATTAGTGATGAATTTTTGAATGATTGTTTAGTTTGTTATATAGAGGATGAAGTACTTGAAAGTGTACCTAATGATGCGATCATTGATCATTTTCAAAACATGACAAGTCGCCAAGTACAATTGTAATAAAAATATTTATATTTATATGTTGTCTTTAAGTATTTTGTTATTTTGTAAATATATGTCGAATATTGATACTTGTTTCTTCGTTCGGCTATTATGATATATTGACGTGAAGTTGTGGTAGGAACCCATACACTTCAATTCCTAGATCCTCCTCTGATTGTAAGTCGTTTTTAACTAGTTTTCTTCAATCATTAATATCTTTTAACATGATTTCAACTTAAAATCAAAGATTTTAATGGGGAAAATTGGGTGATTCTTTTTTCTTTTTCCGATTGAGATAAGTGGTTTCAATTTTGTGTGGTTGTTATAGCTAGATTAGTCCTTTTCCCCCCTCAAATTTAGCAATTTTAGCGAAAGAAACATATTGAGCCCGTTTGGATTGACTTATTTTAAGTGTTTTTAAGCCAAAATAGCTTTTAAGCCATTTTATAATGTTTGGATAAAGTACAAAACTAAAATTTAGAATTCCTAAACTTATAATTTTTGGCTTAAAAGTCTCTTACAACAAGCCAATCCAAAGGGCTCATAGTTCCAAAATAAATTGTAAGATATTTTGACGAACATTGTTTAAGTGACCATATTTTCTTATGGCGGTTGATTAAAAGACTTGGACGTGGGCATTGGGCACAAGCTGGACCTTAAATAAAGTTTTTTTTTTTTATATTTTTATATTAGAATATTCAGTTTTATTTTAAAAATTTGTGAATTTGATGTTCGACTTTGCCTCGGAGGTTGTCATCCCTTTTAGGATAATGCAATAATTTTCTAATTGTTAAAATACCTTTTTCTCCTTTGTTGGTAACCCACAATAAATAGATGTATTTTATCACAATTGAAATAAGTATAAACAAATGTATAAAAGGACTCAGCCAAAAATTTTACCGAATATAATGAGGACAAAAAGGCCTATCCTCAATTATGTGGTGTATAATTAATGGAACTAACTTGAAGCTATATAGATCCGGTTCTCTCGTTCTTAGTTGGACGAATCGGTCAAGTCTGGCCACTTGAGTCACAGTTAGCCGAAGATCTTTACAAAAGGTTCATTTCCAAGAAAATTCAAAAAAAAAAAATCAAAACGTATATATATTGTCTTCTATCATTTATTTTGAAGTCTTTTCTTGATACATCAAATTCCAAATCCAAAATATCTTCTCTTATAAGTCGAAAACTCAAAAATCCAAAATATCTTTCTCCTTACAAGCCTCCCATAAGGGAGTTTTAAAAAAAAAATTTAGTTGAAGCTCAATTCACAAGAATCATATCTAGGGCCTGTTTTTTGTTTTTTCAAATAGACAAATATGTAATTGGTTTAATGTTAAAAATTAAAATTCTTGAATTTTTTAACTTCATCATTAGGGTAACAATATTTATCTAATTACTAAATATAAGAAATATATAACCCAGTGTTTTGGAGTGATACATAGTAAGTCAATGCACAATATAGAAATGTTAAATGAAAGCTACAAAAATATAATAAGCTTATTTTCTGCAGTTAATTAAGGGCTAAATATTCATTAGAAAATATAATAAGCTTATTTTTTGCAGTTAATTATGGTCTAAATATTCATTACAAAAATATAATAAGCTTTTTTTTTCTGCAGTTAATTAAGGTCTAATTATTCTATTATCATATCTTAGTCCTTAAAATAAATTGAAAACAACTAAATATTAATTAGAAATTTGAAGTTTTATAAAATACATTTAATAAGTGGATATAACCTATTTCACTTTATTTAAGAAAAAAAAGGATAATATAATAATCAAAATGGTGTTTAATATTTAAAGCGAGAAAAAGTAAAAGATTTATCTCTAATATACATAGACATTATGCTTTAAACTGTTTTTGAAATTTCACAAATGATAAAAATGGCAAATATATTGCTTTTAATCTTTATCTACTCACTCTCACAAGATTTCTCTCATCTTCGTATTCTGCTATTTCTTTCTTTTTTTTAATTCCTTAAAGCCATATAATTATTTCTCAGTGTTGTTAAAATAAAAATACTTTTTTTCTTTTGTGGGATTTTATTGCATCATTATTATTGTTGTTGTTGTTTTCTTTTGTTGTTGTTGCTGAAAGGTCAAGCCTTTCTTATGTGTTACTACTTACTGTTATTGTTTTTCATCTATTTTCTGGTACTTTTGATTCTATTATTATTTCTATGCTTTCTACGGTTGGTACTGATATATTGTCTTTTTTCGTCTGTGTGAGCCGATGGTCTATCTAACCCTTGGGGTAGGGGTAAGGTCTGCGTACGCTCTACTTTTCTCAGACCCCACTGGTGGAATTTTACCGGGTTATTGTTGTTGTTGTTGTTTAGTTTAAATCAGTGAACAAGTCTTTCCATGGAAATTTCAAACGAAAGCTACAAGGGACAAACTTTTTCAAGTTGATGTTTCACTTTGATTTTAGTCATTAGTAATTGTTGATGCTCAAGTCAGTGCACAAGTCTGGTGTAATGATCCGACTGGTCGTTTCACTGTTTAGGACCCCGTTCACTTAAATAAAACTTCTCGCGCCTTCCTTAGCTTAATTATGACTTGCGGGGGCGATTAGTTCGGAAGTTAGAAGAGTTTTGAGTGAAAATAAGATCAATTATTCCTTAAGGTTTTTCTTTAAAGGCTAAATTTGATTTTGGTCAACTTTCTTGGGAAACGGATCCGGATTCGTGATTTGACGATCCCGAGAGGTCCGTGGAAAAATATGGGACCTGGGCGTATGCTCGGAATCGAATTTTGAGGTCCCTAGCCCGAGTAATGAATTTTTATGTAAAATTGTTAAATCGAAGTTTTTAAGAATTAAAGAATCTAAATATTCATTAAAAACCTAGGTATCGGGTCCGGATTCCGGTTTCGAAATTTGGTACAAGTCCGAAATATCATTTAACACTTGCCCGTAAAATTTGGTGTCAATCCGAGTAGTTTAAGGGCATTTTGGCCCGTTGATAGGAAATTAAGAACTTGAAGTTCATTGAGTTGAATCAATTGGTTTTGGGGTTCGATTCCTTGATTTAACATTATTTTGGGTGTTTTGAGGGTTCGACTAAGTCCGCCTCGTGATTTCAGACTTGTCGGTATGTTCGGGCGGGATTCCGGAGCCCCGAGCGTCAAATGGTCGAGGTTCGAGCGAAGTCGAAACTTAGAGAAAACATCATCTGCTGCTTATGTCAAAACCGCTTCTGCGGCTTCTGTCAAAACCGCTTCTGTGGCTCTTGGACCGCAGAAGCGGTCTAATGGGCGCAGAAGCGGAAAGGGAAAGGGAAGGGGAACCGCAGAAGCGGCCATGGGGACCGCAGGAGCGGTCCCGCCTATGCGGACAGACGACCGCAGAAGCGGTCTGCTCAGCCCTTCCCCAAACCGCAAAAGGGGCTCTTTTGCCGCAGAAGCGGACTTCGCTTATGCGAGAATACGCCCGCAGAAGCGAAAAATGCTGGGGCAGTGAGTTCAGTAAATACGAACTCCAACCCCTTTTCTCTCATTTCTCATCCGATTTTGGGGCGATTTTGGAGCTTTCAAAGAGAGGGTTTCAACATAACATCACAAGGCAAGTAATCCCCACTCACTCTTAGCTTAAATACATGAACATTAGATAGATTTAATACTAATAATCAAATAAAAGCAAGGGTTAGAGCTAGAACTAGGATTTTGGTAAAATTATGATTTAACCACCTAATTAGCTATGTAATGAACTAAAAGTCACATATTAGTAATCCTTAGGTTATAGAGAATAATTTTCTTTGAAAAATCTCGAAATCCGGGCACGTGGGCCTGGGGTCGGAATTAAGAAAACTTGCGGGAAAGGTTGGGAAATCATTTAATTAGTTGGAATTCAAATTTGTGAGCACTTATTGACTAGTTCTTGCTTTATTTAACTAGTTGGTGCTCGTTCGGCTTCGAATTAAGGTTGGAGCCTATTCTTGTAATTGAAGGAATGCTTCGGAGCGAGGTGAGTCTCCTTTCTAACCTTGTAAGAGGGAAATGTCCCCATAGGATTAATAAAATGTATTATTATTGCTAAATGCGGGAGGCTACGTACGCACAAAGGTGACGAGAGTCCGTGCGTAGCTACTACCATATTGATTGTCCGGGTAGTTTAGGACTCACATCATGCTTTATCTATGAATATTTATATATCTTCATGCTAATATGATCGCCTAGAATATATTATAGGCTTGCAGGAGAATAAAAGTAACTTGTACACTTGTTGAACTCTTGTATGCTATAATTGAATACTTATTGCCTTCGTGTGCATTCTTGATGCTTGCTTGTTAATTGTGGATCGGGTCGATCGCCTCGGTATGAATATATACATCTATAGGCGCGCCGTCGACCCTTGGCAAGTGCACATTTTATTATGTTGGTTCGGGCCGTCGCCTCGGTATAATGTGCGCATGATTATTATGTGAACTCTTGTATTCACTTGTTTGTCATTATACATTGAATATGAAACTTTTATATCATGATATTTTAAAGACATGTCTTATCTCTTTTGCCATAAACATGTTGACACTCGTAGCTTCCATGCTTATAAATAATCTTATATATTATTTGACCTTAGTAAGTATTAAGTTGACTTCTCGTCTCTACTTCTTCGAGATTAGACGAGATACTTACTGGGTACATGTTGTTTAAGTACTCATGCTACGCTTCTGTACTTAAATGTACAGGATCTGAGGCAGGTGGATCTGGTTACTACTCGGGCGTACATTAGTGGGCTTTTCTTGGACTTCTACGGTGAGCTGCCTTCTTTCATTGACGATCCACAGCCGAAGAAGCCATATCTGTACTTTTGTTATTTTCTATCTATCCTGATTCAGACAGTAGGATAGTATATTATTCTTTTGTATATTCTCTACTAGTTGCCTGTAACTGTGACACCAGGTTCTGGCACACACACTTTAGTAGACTATTTCGGGGTTGTAATATTATGTCTTTACATTTATTACTGTATTGGGTTCTCTGAAACACCTTTTGGGATGCTTATTCCCTTCTTAAAATGTTGATGTTGTTAAACTCATAATTGTTTTCCGCACTTGGCTTGCCCGGCAAGGTTGTTGGGCGCCATCATGACCTGTTATAGAAATGGGTCGTGACATCTGGACTGGGGCTACGTGTTCCTTCATATTTCTACATCACATTTATAGCATTTTTAGTGAAGAAGGAAAAGGAAGGAACAATTTCAAATGAGTGATACAAAGCAAGTCAATGCACAAGTCTTTCCATGAAAATGTTAATGAAAGCTACAAAAATATAATAAGCTTATTTTCTGCAGTTAATTAAGGGCTAAATATTCATTACAAAATGAATTTTTATTAAACTATTTAATAAGTAGTAGAGTAATTGATAAAATCAATTTTATGAAATTTTTCTGCAATATTTAGGACCAGTTCGCATGCAGAGATTTAGGACCAGTCTGTCCACAAAAACAATTTACTTTTTTATTTTTTTTCTTTCAAAATGTGTTTGTCCATAAAATTTTACAAGTTTTTTAATTTATTTCGAAAATGAGTTTTCAAAATTTTTTATTTTTTTTTTGCCCAAACATAATTTCAAATTCCAAAAATCACTTTTCAACTTTACTTCAAATGCTACTTTTTTCAAAAATTATAATTTATGTCCTTTTTATGTCCAAACACCTACTTAACCTTTCGCCGATAGGGAAAAAATTAATCTTACCACTGCCTTATGAACGAAAATAACATAAGTACATAACAAAAACAACGCAAGAACTTACTCTGAAAAGAAAAGTAATACAATACAAAACTTGGTACTGATTTTGTTATATTACAACAGTGATTAGAGTTGAACACAATACTTCATAGGGCGAAATCTACAACCAATACATTTGGTTGATAAAAGAATATACCTAAGAGACATATAAATCTATTGCTGGCAGAAACATAAACTCCCCCCCTCCCCCCCCCTCCCCCCATACATAAACATAAAACCTACTCTTTAACACATACCATCACCCTACCAAATGTTAAAGCAGAGGGAAAAAGCCAAGAGAGAAGTTAAGCAAGGCAAAGTAAATTCTAATCTGTTAGTGTAATTATTCACCACCACCTGCCAAGATTTACACATCCCCATCGAGCCCTAACTACGTCCCAACCACCATTGCAGCGAAGACTTCAGTAGTCAAAACTTACAAAAATGAGCAAAATAAAGAGTGAACACTACAGTGAGTAGAGACCAGCTGCTGCAAAATTGAAACTATATCTGAATTTGCAAACTGTGGGGCAAAATGTGGGTGGTTAGTCCCAGGCACTAGTCACACCAGCACCACCATATGATGTAGCATAATTACCAGATGCACCATAGCCACTGCTCATATTGCCCCCCCCCCCCCCCC
>MU702841.1:19486-32011 GCA_026770625.1 Nicotiana glauca | reverse complement strand
ACCTTTATAGAAGACCGTCTTGTAAAACTTTAAACTCAAAGTTTTATACGCCATGCAAAGAAAATTAAGTCGTGTACAAATTATTGTTGTATGTTTCTTCCGAAACCATTGTTTTGTATGAAAAAGATAAATATCTATGTTAATTTTACTTATAATAAAAAACTTAAGTTAAGTTTGTAATGTAATTTATAAAGGTATAATGTAGTGTAACTATATTTTGAAAGAATTAATATTTGTAAGTACGTAAATTAAAATTTAGTCGTCGTAAAAATTTGATTTCAAATTACGCGAAACAGATTATAAAGTATTACTATACTGTAGAATTATATATAATGAGCTAAAGAGCGTAAAGTAAAGTTTTATTGATGTATTTTCTTATTCAAGACATTGTCTATCTTGTTAAACTTGGCTTATTTAAAGGAAGAATTTAGTGTTATTCCATTATATTTTACATTTAAGGTTACACTCCTAACAAACAAATACAATAAAATGATAGACAATGTTCCAAAAAAATAATAAACTTTCACTAATTATAAATTTAAAGGTAGTTGTACAGACGATTTTCCCACTCAGCTTCAAATTTAACAACATAAACTCAAAATGGTTCACTTGGCCAAACTTCGTGATAAATGTCAGTTAAAATTGTACCTAACGGTTGACCAAGTGAGTCTAGCAAAATGAGTAAAGCTTCCCAATCTAATAATTTAATTTTGTGTATAGATTCAATGAGATGATCTCGAGTAATTTGATAATTTCTAATTTGTTCGTCTAATGAAGGCCTAAGCTCTCTAAATTTTTTATTTTTTTTCCTTCTTTTTGCCCTTTTATCCCTTAACATATTTTATATAGATGTTGGGATTTTCTTGATAACTTCAGCCTTTGAGTCTGATTTATTGTACGAATAAATGTTGCGACGGCGAAACCTTCTACGTTGGCCCTTTTGTTGAATTTGGTAACTCAAAGTTGGATTAATTTGAATCGGTTCCTGTTTAGCCATATCTGAAATAAGAGGAATAAAATAATAAGCATCTGTATAACAAATCATTGTGATAATTTTTGAAATGCATATTAGTTGGAAATAATAAAGGATTTATATAAACATTTAAAATAAAATTGTTAAAGTTTATGAAGGAGAAACATGTATATGGGATATAAAGCTTCCTTGGTTTTCCATGGAACGGCAAAAAAAAAATATAAATAACAATGTGGTAATTTTTTAAAAATGTTAAAAATGTGTAATTTGCAATATTAAAATGAAGTGATAAAACGTTATAACTTACAACAATTGTAGGCATGTAAAAAATAATGTAAAAACAGACTCAACGTTATGGTAAATTACTATATGAGTATTTACGTACGCAATGTAATCTAATTAAGTTTACTAATAAAATGAAAACACAATTGAATTTTTACATAATAAAATACCCCCAATCACATAAAATATAGTAAATTCATGTAAAGAAATCTATGATATATTTAAATTAAAAACACTCAGCAGAACTGATATAATTGGGGTGGTGAGTTTGGATGTTTGCGTATTAAAAAATATAGTTGAATTTGTTAAAAGAAAATCAACCTTCTCTACTATAGTTACGGTAGATGTAATTTCTTAAGTTTAAAAAAGAACTCTACATCTCAATTAAAATCTACATATGAATATATTAAATGTAGGAAAGTAAAGGATCATTGTAGTAACAGAAAAGGAACCTGAAATAGAAGTTGATCGTTGCTGGAGCTTAGTGCATTCAATTATTTTTTATCAATCATAATAACGCTAAACTTCTCTATTTATAATAGCTATGTTAACTGCTGAAAAATTCGAAAATGTGAAGTAGTGGCTAGATGTGAAGTAGTGGGGAGGAAAATGAGGATTGTTGATGGTAGTGGGACGACGTGTGTGGAAAAAGGTAATTGAAACAACTGCTTATTCAAATTAGAAGAGAAAGAAAACTGTGAGTATTAAAATTTTTTTGATAAACCACGTGGATCATAGAATAGTTGAGTCTACAGTTAGAATTTTCTCTATTTTTATAAACCACATAACGTAGTAACTAAACAACTATTCCAATTAATTTTAACACAAACTGTTGTAAATGAAAATAAAACCATGTTGTACATTTAGATTCGAAGAGAAAAAGCGGAGTAATACAATCAAATTGTTAGCCTGTAAAACATATGGACCACTACTTGTAACGTTTGTAAATGGTAAAATTATTTTAAACTACATAAAACTATAGAAATAACTGTGAAATTTTGGATAATTATAAAATGAAACACAATTTTAATTAATACTACATAAGTTAGGTTACTCACTTGCATGCACTCCACTAATTGGCCAATTGTTTTAACTTGAACAATGCCCTTCTCCAACTCATCCGAGACTAAGTAACTTTGTTGTGAGATGGTTTGAGTCAGCCTCTCCGAGTTATTGTCCCTTACTGAAAGCAATCTGTGTTTATGAATGAGTAAAACAGTTACATGTGTACTTTGAAATTATTATTTCAGTGTATAAGCATTGTAATCTATCTAAAAAAATTAATGTATATGTATATTTATTGAACCGTGTTTTAAATTCATCAGATTGAGGAAAACTTGGATTAATCCACAGCTTTGATGCATTCCATGTATTGCGCATATGAATCTACAAAATAACGCTTGTGTAAGATATAATGATTAACTCTCACTATGTAATGTTAAATTTAGTAATTGCATTTTACCTTGATATTTATGGGCTTTTATGAGCTGCATAACAACAATAATAGGCTGGTTGTTAGCACTTAAAAGATGAGGTACAACTGCATCAACAAACTCGCCCCAAAATGTAGCAGACAACTTCTTCCTCCTGTGAAATACAAATAACAATGTAATTGTAGCATATGTAATTAACAAATCAATACTTAATTAGTAGGTGCATATTTATTCTTACTCGTCATCTTCTAGTTCAACATCCATAAACTTCCTAGCAATTCCACCTTGGTTTTGCGTTTTTACCTCACTAAAATTGACAATTTCTCCGATGACATCTAAAGAAAAATAAATTGTTAAAATAAATAGTAGATAAATGTTTAATTAGAAAAGTAACATAAAAGTTATATTACCAAATAATTCACTCTCGTTCACGTCAACCTTATTTATCAATTCATCATATGGTCGTAAATCAAAGATATTCATTGGGAATAGTGGGTCAGTTGTTTCAGACAATGTTGTCCGTTGAGTGAACGTCAGCCTCAACCTGTGTTTCGTGCTGTTGAACTTCTCCTTATTATGACAAACGATAAAGTTTGCCATGTTATATAATCCAAGCTCAGTAATTTGTGTTTTGAAAAGATGCAAAACTGACTTTCCAATAGAAGCACTTATCCGATCGCCCTACAAAAATAAATATAAATATATTAGTTAACAGAGATTACAAATTTATAGTAATACTAATTTATACATTAAATAATGTGTGGATACTACTTTATAGTTTTACCACATATTAACCTTTGACATCATTTGTAATTTAGATTTTTTTATCGTCTGCAATAATTATGAGCGAATAAGACCAATCTAAAGGGACAAAAAAGAAATAACCATACACAAAATTAATTTCTCCATGTAGAATAAGTGGTGAATATGGCATTAACCCAAAAACCTCACTGTTATTTTTGACAATCATATAAAATGATTCAGTTGTCCACATAATACCATGGTAGTGACATAGTTACATCACCTCACTTATTCCACGTAGAAAGGAAACCTCTACTCCAACCCGTTTCTTTTTCTTTGTTTTTCAAATGCAGAGGACCACAAAATGACTGATTCATTTTGCAATATACACTATCCACGTAGAGCATTATGTCCCTATAATTTAGTTTTTATTACTACTAATTATGTTTTGTAGATAAACTTTAACAAATATATGCAGCTATTGTCGTAATCCTTTTTTTTTTCCCTCATCCAAAAAAATACACTTGATTTTCCATTCTATTAGAAGTTACACTCTTGTAATGAACACAAATAGATGCTGCAGTTAATATCCTTTCATGGGAAAGAAAACTGTAAACTTAAAGATTTCAGAATGAGTACTAAACAATAATCAAGTACCTATGTTTTCGTCAAAGAGAAAGAAACAGAATTTCGAGGAGCAAGTGATAAGCGAAAAAAAAATAAATCAGATAACTTATTTTCAACAATAACTTCGTTGATATAATGATATAACAATTTGGAGGACCAAAACAAATATATGTATAATGAAACAACAATTCCAAAACTGAACCCGAATTAGCAAGGTAAAAAAATAGTTAAAATACCTTTTCATCTTGTAGAACCAATTCAATCGAGAAAACAGTGCCTGGATTAAAACGATCCGGTACTTCCCACAAACGGACAACACGAACTTTTAACTTCCATTGCATCTTCGAAATAGTTATATCTTTGATGAAATCAATGTGAGTAGCCATCTTTTGCATAGGAAGAAAGTTTTGTAGAAATCTTTATATAAGAATGAACATTAGGATTGCAGATTGTGTAGTTGTGGAAGATATATGTATTTCGACTTTTTTACAGTTGCAACACAGACGTGTAAATCACAGTTGAGGGAATGAAATTCGTGGGAAAGTGGGTTGAAGGTATCGTGTTTTTCCAGCGTTAATTTAGGTTTACTTTAAGGGAAGATGGAACGGCAGTTAAAAGTCACGGTTAGGAAGGGTTTTGAAATGTTTTATTTTTTATTTTATTTCACCTTTCAACAAATTAAATAATTAAATGAAAAAACTCTGTATAATACAGAAGTTATCAAAGGTCACGGTTATGAAGGCTAATGAAGCGTTTACATTTTTTTAAAAAAAAAAAAATAATCTTCCTATCCTAATCGTAATCAAAATAAAATTGTAATTCCTATTTCTTACTTCATATAAATTTAGAAAAAAGTCACGGTTATAAAGCAAAATTAACCGTTTTGATTTATATTTAAAAAAAATATTCTTCATATCCTAATCCTAATAAAAATAAATTTGTAAGTCCTTTTTTTAACTTCCTATAAATTTGGAAAAAAGTCACGGTTTAAAAGAAAAATTAACCGTTTTGATTTACATTTTAAAAAAAAATATTCTTCATATCCTAATCCTAATAAAAATAAATTTGTAACTCCTTTTTTTAACTTCCTATAAATTGGGAAGAAAACTGACGGTTTTGAAGGAATGGGTAGTTTTTTGATTTAAAATAAATTAAATTACTATTCCTATCCTAATCCTAATCAAAATATAATTGTATTTGGTTGTTTTTAATTCGTAAAAATTAAGAAGAGAACTGACGGTTTTGGAAGGAATGACATCAGTTTTTATTTTTTTTTAAAAACAAAATTTAATCTTCCTCCTAATCCTAATTAAAACAAAATTGTGATTGTTTTTTTTTACTTCCTATAAATTAGGAACAATGTCCTAATGAGCCACGTGCTAATTCCTTGTTTTGACACTTGGATTCATGAGAAGCTTTTGTCTTTGGCTTTTAATTATAGATAGATTCTTTGTTCTCTTCTCCCATTCTCTTCTTTGTTAACTTAGAACATCAATTTCTCCCAACAAGCTTGCGATGGGAATCCCTAACTCCGACGAGTAGGTAAGTCAATCTCTCTTTCTCTCTCTTTTTCTTTTAAATCTGTATCCCCTCAATCTATAACAAACAAATTGGGTCTTCAGAGAGTACTGCAATTTGTTCGTAAGTTAAGCAAATAGGACAAGAGGCCAAGACTGATAGGTAAGGTGCTACTCCTGAAAAATGGCTGGCCTTACTACTAGGACAAAGAAGGAGAGCACAACTCTATATTCCGTCATCTAAGTTAAGAAACTCTATGAAAAAGTGAACTGTGACAAGTGAGGTTTCATACCCATTAAAATGAGATCAAGATACAAGTATGAGATGGAATCAATAGCAGCTGTATATGAAAACATGGAATATTTAGGGCTGCTCTACCTATAGTATCATAGGATCCAGTATCTCTTAATGCTCTGTCTAATACATGCCACGAGGACACTACTTGTATAAAAATATTGAATACATCAGTTGCTAATTTCAGTGTTCTAAACTTAGGGTTTTCACATGAACATTAATCTTAGCAATTATATAGAATTCTATCTCCTAGATTGAAATTTTCTTCACGTGGGATCTTATTAATTTGATTATTTGATTTAATTGACAGGTTGCGGCAGAAAAACTAGAGAAGTTAAAAGGTGAGCTGAGGGAATTGGAAGACAAATTGGTGAAAGCACTTGCAGGTGTGTCACTCTTTTCCTATTCTTCAATCGTAGGAATTGCTTGGTATGACGTTCTTTAATTTTGGTTGCTTGCCAGTAGAGTTTCATAGCCACGATTGTGCTATTTGCTGGAATAATCTCCCCAGTTATCAAAATGCAAAGAGTAAATAAGATTTTCAGCAGTACTATACTTATGTACAACTACAAATTGTTGAAATAGATGTCCTGGTAGGTGCATTCAAGAGCTAGAATGGCCTGAAGATCCTAAAAACAATAAGAATATCAATTATTAATATTACCTTACCACTAAAATAATCGATGATTCTAAACACAAAGTTAGTGTTAAAGTTTGAAATAATTAAACAAACCTGCATCACAAGTTTTTGGATTAAGAAATGAAGTGTCAGTAGGCGCATTGACATTTGCTTTTGTCTGCATATTTCTGGATTGGTTAGAAGTGCCTAACAACAGAATATTCTTTATTAGTTTGATACTAAATAGATAACAAAAATTGTAATTTACTTACATAGACCAGCAAAATCCAACATTGTTATCCTGATTCCAAGAATGTGTCTGTAGTTCAATCTTTAAATTAAAGTGGTATTTTTATGTTCAAATAAGTCTATCTATCTCTCCTTAAAAATAGGAAACACCCACACAAGATCCTCCCTAAATGTCAACAATTCCTTTGGCAAATCTGATAAAAATACTTTTGAACATAAACAATTGCCAGTGTCCTTAAAATTAATCATTATTAAAGCTAAATAGCAAATTAAGTTTTATCCATTTAATTGAATCAGATCCTTTTGCGTATAACTTTTATTAGTAATGTGAAAAATTCTCAAGAATATAAGCAGTTGGCAGTGATCAATTTATTCATTCTAACATGTTTTATTTGCAGTTGAAGTGTGCATGGTCACGCGATTCTGAGGCTGAGGTACGAGCCGTGTTCTTTAAGAAATGTTCTGATAGGTTGCCTGATCTGCTTCGGACTGCTCGAGAAAGTAATACGAGGCCAAGTTGGATTCTTGATGATTTATGGGTTAAACTTCTTGAGTATTGGAATTCTCCGGAATTTAAGAAGAAGAGCGAACAAGGAAGGGCAGCCCGTTTTTCCAACAAGGGTGGCTCGGTGCACACGAGCGGCTCAATTAGTATTGCGGCTCATCGAAGAAGATTGGTAATGTGTTTATTATATTTTTCTTTTTTATAACTATTTTAGTTACCATTTTTAACATATTATTTATTTTTTCAGGAAATTGCTAAAGGAAGACCAGTTACTCATGATGAGGTATTCGAGGAAACCCACATGAAGAAGTTGAAGGATGGAACAAAAACGACTTGGATCGAGACGCGTGCTGAGACAACAAATGTAAGATTAATGAGCTTTATTTTAAACTAGCTTATTTGTTGGTAGCTTATTAATGAGATTTTCAAAATGCAAAGAGCTCCAAAAACTGTGAAAGTCTCATTAGTTTTAAGTCTGAGGCTGTGGTAAATGCTGAGAGCTATAGTGCTGTCAATCAATCCACTAAAATGGAATAACAATCTTTTTTATGTTTCTGGGAAAAAAGATGTTTACAATCATTGCCTATTGACTGCTTTGTGGGTACAATAGGCACATGCTGCCCATTTCTATAACTTAAGGACTAAGATGAGCTAATGATTCCACTAGTTGATTGATGGATTTTCCTTGTAGTTTGTACCTATTGGAGAGCATATTGATATTACTACTATTTCTAACGTCCTAATCTATAGGCTGGTCTTTTGACTTCTAGATGTTCTTTGAATTCAGAGTGGGGAATCTTTGTCTCTATCATAATTGAGTCACATATTAGGAAACATTTATGGGTTTTCAGTAGACAACATATGAACTTGAAGTTGGTTGAAAAGTGAATGTTACAGAAAACACTTGCTCTCCTTGTCCCAATATATGTATCAGACATTCGGACTTGCTTATTTATGAACAAGTCAACTTTAAACTTCCCACTTTACTGAGATGATTTATAACCATACAAATTTTTATGGCGTGTTTTAGATGATCAAAAATTTTCCTTTCTTTTTTAAACTCCATGTCGAGTCAAACACCACCACATAAATTGGGACGACGAGAGTATAGTTGACTAGTAATAGTAAAACTGAAGACTTCTGTAGGAGAATGATGACATTTGAGGTGACCATTTTAGTGGATTGATTGAGCCTCTCCCCCACCCCGCCCCTCCTCCTTCTTTCTATCTACAGATATATATGTCGTATCTCTTTCCTCTGTGTGTGTACTGGTTGTACAGTAGATGCACTAGCTCCACAAGTGTGTGCACGCATGTATATTTGATTATCAGAAGTAAAGCCACGTAGGTTACACTTACACATTAGCTCATTTTACGTGCTACTTTTTTTTTCCTTCACAAATTGAGGAGATTCGAACTGTTTTAGCTGCGATCATCCATTTGGAATAAATTTTTGTGATCGTCTAGTGAATTTCAGAGTGTTCATTTGGTTTCAGTCAGCTAATATAAACCATTCCCAAGGAAAATATTATTCTAAATAATATTTGTTTCCTTTCACACTCTTTAAGAACTAGTACTTGATTCTGAGTTGTTGGGGGGCCTTGTGGTGGCAATATGAGGAAATGTCTCCTCAAAATTATAAGTTACATAGTTTCATAATTGCTCATTTTCCATGACTTCCAACATCTTTCTCTTTGTGAAATCTTTTCCTTCGTAGTTGTTCTGAATTGTTATGGGACCTTGTATTGTCAAAATATGGGAAATGTCTTCTGTTGATTATATTTTATAACTTGCTTATTTTCTTAATAGCTCATTTCCCAGGAATTATATCCATCTCTTTTGACTGTTCTTCCTTTCTAGTATTTGGGCACGTGCATTGCTTCGACTTGTAGAAAATCTCTGAGCTGAAAATTTAACAGTACAGAGGAGATGGCTCTCTTGCTATGTGTGTGTGAAAGAGGGAGGGAGGGAGGGAGATGTGTCAGTTTCAGTGTTCAGGAGATTATGCAATAGCCACTGCACTATCGTCTTAAAAATTTGTTGAAGTACAAGACATTCCTTAATTGTTGATTTATTGCTGCATGTATTGTAAGTTGGAACATTAGTACCTTATTGTAAACCTGTGCCTATGGGCATAACAAGTGTGGATGAGTGATCTCTGGTACATGCATTGATGAGAATTTACATCTGTCCCCAGTGAATAACGTGGTCGCCAGTATTAGGACACAACTAGAGATGTGTCAGTTTCTTTAAAATTTTACTTTTATAATAATTGTAATTTTTTTGCGGGATAATTTCGAACGAATCTTGGAGGAGTTCATTCAAAGCCAGCCGATTGATGATCAAGGTAGGCCAATCCAATCAACCCAAGAGGAGATCATAAACATGTGGATTAAGGCAGCTGGTGGCGTGCATAAGGGGAGAGTTTACGGCCTTGGATCAGAGTTTAGTCTCGCTCGTCGCACTTCTGGATTGTCTGGTTCTTATTCTTCGTCATATTGCTCGGTTGATCCGGATGAGATTGAACAATTGAATAGAAAGGTAGCGAAAATTACAGAGTTGTATCTTCAAGAAAGGGCTGTAAGGGAAGAAGAGGCAAAGCGAAGGGTGGAAGAAGATAGGCAAAGCGAAGGGTGGAAGAAGATAGGCTAAGAGAGGAAGAAATGAGGCGAAAGGACGATGCATTAAGACTTGTCACTAGTGATGTTAAAAGTCTCAAGTCTCAGATAAACTCCCTCTTAGAATCTGGTGCATTTCCTGTGCTCCGTTCTCCAGCATCTGATGATAACTAATGAGTAGTTTCTTTTATTAGCTTGTTTTGGATGGTGAATATTGAATGTTGGATTTTTGAGTTTTTGTTCTACTTTTGGAGTAGTTGGATTAATTATGAAATGGATTGATTAGTTGTTTATGAAATGAATTGAATTGCATGCTGAATTTGGTATTTGAATGCTTTATTGTATTTAGTCTTGTATTGTTGGTTGTACTTTCTGTTTAGCAGGTGGTGTAGTTCTAAAAACAGATTTTGTCATGAAAATATTTTTCAGATTTTTCACGGACTTTACATCGACTACGGGGGAATTTTATGCTTTTTTTTTCTAGGATTTCAATGTTTCCCACAGATTTTCGTGGGAATGTTCATATGTTTATTTCCAAGATTATGAATATTTCCCACTGCTTCCGTGGGTAAAATAAAAAAAATATTTAAATTATTTTTAATACTTCCCACGGATTCGGTGGAAAACTTAAGAAAATTAAATTATTTTATTTTATTATTTTTCCCATGACATTGGTGGGAACTTACACTAGATGAACCAACCAAACCCTCCATGGGAAACTCCCTGGGAATTACCCACGAATGTCGTGGGAAACTATTTTTCCACCAGCCATTTTCCCACCGACCGTCTCCCCTGGGAATACCGTGGGAATATTAAAATTTTCCACCGATTCTTCCGTGGGAAAAGTCTGTATTTCTAGTAGTGTTTGTAAGGACCATCTACTGAACTAACAAGAATTACATAGATCCCAATATTTCAGTTCTGCTGTCTAATTTTTGTAACTATAAAAGTTATAATTAAAAACAAAAGAGCTACTGGAACATGTCTAGACACCATTATTTCTTCTTCTGTGACGCCTTCGGCCTTGCTGCTTCTTTCGCCTTCTCATGGTGATTTTGTGTTCTAGTTCTTCAACCATCCAAGAGAGCCAATTAGGATTTCGAGCTGAAAGCATGATATATGCAATGGATAATCCAATAATCAGTCCACTTCCATATCCCATAAGAGCAGCTTTCCAAATTTTTTTGAGAAATTCAGAAATGCTTTCTTCATCCAAAACGCGTGTTGTGTTCTTTGTCTCGGGAATCCTGCTACTTCCACATCTAAAGGACCAACATAACACCTGTTTATCTTTACCAACCTAATTCCACAAGAAGCAAATACTCAGAACAGAAAACATTTACCTATTTTGTAAGGACCATCTACTGAACTAACAAGAATTAAACAAGCCGAGCCGAGCCGAGCGAGCGACGACGGCGCGACGGCGCGAGGCTTACTTTCTTTTCAACCCATTAAACACATCTCCTTTTCTTTACACCACCATTGAGGGACCTTGCACTTTACGAAGCAAAAGGGAGCTCACTTTCCCTCCGCTTTTCTCCCTCCATTTCCCATTCACCAATCTTTTAAACCCAACAATGTTAGAATTAAAGAATTACTACTACACATAGAAAGTGACATTCTTTATTAAACAAATAATATAAAGTAAGACGCATAAATGGAAACATATGGAGTATAAAGATAAGAACTTTGACCTCATCATATTGAAGAAAGGAGAGAATCTTGGCACCCCTTATTATTCTTACAAGTGGGAATAATCTCAAAATCCTTAGCAGGCAACTTCTCAAACAAAAACCCAACAGGGAATTCAATCCTATTCTGTTTTTCCTTTATGCAATATAATTATTTTGCAGTGTTGTTAAAATAAAAATACTTTTTTTTTTAATGTTGAAAGAAAATAAAAAACAATTCATTGCTAGAAATATTACACCTTTTATAAAAGAACTTAACACGAAAAAATGCACGTTATAAACGATATACTTAAATCGTACGATAATAAATACTAGAATTTATTCTGTTTTCTCTATTTTCCAAAAAAAAAAAACAATTACAGCAACATTTACAGCACAAAAAAGAATTTCAGAAGCATCTATTAATCTTCATGTTCCTTGTGGCATTTGATGCTGGAAACATCTATAGTACAGAGTCTTTTCCCATTCTCCTGGTATTTCAACTGGACGCATTCTTTGCCTATATTTAATTCATACAAGTTAAAGCGAATGTCAGATACAAAATAAATAATCTCAATTCTCATGCATTAATAAAGATACACTTAGTCTAACAAAGCAAGGTATATTCAAATGAAGACATACAATACCGGCGTGGTGCACGTCTCCGCTATGCAGAGGGTACGGGGAAGGGCCGGACCACAAGGGTCTATTGTACGCGGTCTTACCCTACATTTCTTCAAGAGGCTGTTTTTGTTGATGTTGTCAAACTCCCTCATCGGTAGAAGACCAAAGTGGTTGGGATTCTTTCCCTATAAAAGAAGGCCTAATGTTTAGGATTTAAACACACCTCTCATTTGCCTTCTTATCTTCTTAAGGCATTTGTATCTTCTCTCTTTAATATTGTTTTACTTGTATTTTGGAGTGGAATAAAATATTGATTGTGTCCGAGGAGCAGGCAAAATTAGCCGAACCTCGTAAATTCTGGTGTTCCTTTTAT
>MU702841.1:5143-18550 GCA_026770625.1 Nicotiana glauca | reverse complement strand
TTTTTCAACAAGGGCTAGATCTTGCTATTGAAGAAAAGAGACCAGATGTTATTGGAGAAGAAGATTGGAGAATTATTAACCGTGTTGCTTGCGGTACCATTCGATCCTACCTTGCTAGAGAGCAAAAATATCCATACACAAAGAAAACTTTTGCAAGTAAATTATGGAAAGCACTGGAGGATAAATTTTTGAAGAAAAATAGTCAAAATAAATTGTACATGAAGAAAGACTGTTTCACTTCACCTATGTTCTTGGTACCACGATGAATGAGCATATCACCAGTTTCAATAAGTTGGTCACAGATTTGCAAAATATGGATACAACTTATGATGATGGTGACTTGGCCTTGATGTTGTTGGCGTCACTTCCTGATGAGTACGAGCACCTTTAAACTACTCTACTCCATGTAAATGACGAAGTTTCTCTCAGAGAAGTTTGTTCGGCTTTGTACATCTATGAACAAAGAAAGCGAGAAAAATAGAAGGGCGGAGAAGGAGAAACACTATTTGTGAGGGGTCGTCCTCAAAATCAAACGAGGACAAAGAAAGGAAGATCTAAGTCAAGATCTAAACCCAGCAAAGATGAATGTGCCTTTTGTCGAGAAAAGGGGCACCGGAAGAAAGACTGTCCAAAGTTGAAGAATAAGGCCAAACATAACAATCGAAAGGCCATTATGGACTCAAATGTAGCTGATTGTGATGATTCTGACTTCTCATTAGTTACAACAGAGCCATCAACATCATCAGACATATGGTTGATGGACTCGGCTTGTAGCTATCATATGTGTCCCAACAGGGATTGGTTCATGGACTTTCAAGAAGGAGAATATGGAGTCGTCCAAACAGCGGATAATAGCCCTCTTACCTCATATGGAATTGGTTCAATGCGATTAAGGAACCATGATTGAATGATCAGAACATTAACAGATGTTCGATATGTACAAGGTTTGAAGAAAAATCTCATCTCTGTGGGAGCCCTAGAATAAAAAGGGTTCAAAATTATTGCAGAAAATGGAGTGATGAGAGTATGCGTCGGTGCACTAGTGGTAATGAAGGCCAATCGGAAGAACAATAACATGTACCGTTATCTCGGTAGTACAATTATTTGGACAGCGACAGTAACATCCAGTGACGAAAAAGAGGCAAAAGCAACCAAGCTATGGCACATGCGCTTGGGACATGCTGGAGAAAAATCCTTGAAAACTTTATCAGATCAAGGATTGTTAAAGGGACTAAAGGCTTGCAATTTGGAGGTTTGCGAGCATTGTGTCAAAGGGAAATAGATAAGGGTTAAATTTGGTACAACAATCCATAATACCAAAAGCATTTTTGGATTATGTACACTCTGATATTTGGGGTCCTTCCAAAACACCTTCATTGGGTGGGAAACACTATTTTGTAACCTTTGTTGATGATTTTTCCCGAAGAGTATGGGTGTATACAATGAAGAGCAAAGATAAAGCGCTGGGAATTTTTCTCAAATGGAAGACGATGGTGGAGAATCAAATAGGCAGGAGGATCAAGTGTGTTCGCACAGATAATGGAGGTGAATACAAAAATGATTATTTCAATAAGGTCTGTGAAAATGATGGCATCGTCCGACACTTCACTGTCAGACATACACCATAACAGAATGAAGTGGCATAACATATGAACCGGACCTTGTTGGAGAAGGTACGGTGTATGTCGTCCAATGCTGGCTTGGGCAAAGAATTTTGGGCTGAGGCAATTACATATGCATGCCACCTAATTAATCGTCTACCATCTGCTGCTATTGATGGCAAGACACCATTTGAAAAATGGTATGGAAAACCTGTTATAGATTATGACTCTTTGCACGTGTTTGGATCAACTGTATATTATCATGTGACAGAGTCGAAATTGGATCCAAGGGCAAAGAAGACTATTTTTATGGAGATTACTTCTGGAGTCAAAGGATATCGCTTATGGTGACCTGTGACAAAGAAAGTAATATTCAGCAGGGATGTTACCTTCGATGAATCTGCTATGGTAAACAAGGTAACAAATGAAGATACCAAACAAGATGATGGTGCTTCTAAGCAGGTGGAGTTTGAGGGAAAATTTATTTTTCCTACACAAGAAGCAGAGGAGGAAACAAATAAAGATTATCCTCTGGAAGGAGAGCCAGTAGAGGAGATTCCAACTCAGGAACCTCAACAACAACTTGAATCAATAGCAACCAGCACGCCAAAAAGGATAATAACGAAACCTGTTTGTCTCATAGAGACGGTTGCTTGTGCAACGACAATTGCAGTTGATGATATTCCTACCACTTATAAAGTCGCAGTCCAAAGTTCAGAAGAAGATAAGTGGAGGATTGCCATGAATGATGAAATACAGTCCCTTCATCAGAATCATACATGGAGATTGGCCAATCTCCCGAAGGGAAAGAAAGCAATTGGGTGCAAATGGGTATTTACAAATAAAGAAGGATTTCCTAACCAAGAAGATGTTCGCTACAAAGCAAGATTGGTGGCCAAAGGATATGCTCAAAAGGAGGGAATTGATTACAATGAAGTGTTTTCTCCAGTTGTAAAATATTCCTCCATTAGAATTATGTTGGCTTTGGTAGCACAATTCGATTTGGAACTAGTTCAGATTGATGTAAAAACTGCGTTTTTACACGGAAACTTGGAGGAGGAAATCTACATGACTCAGCTAGAAGGATTCAAAGTTGCTGGAAAGGAAAATAAGGTGTGTAAACTTGAAAAATCATTGTATGGATTGAAACAATCTTCTAGACAATGGTACAAGCGATTTGACAAGTTTATGTTGCAGCAAGGGTACAAGAGAAGCAAATACGATCATTGTGTGTATTTGCGCAAGCTTAAAGATGGTTCCTTTATATATCTTCTCCTATATGTTGATGATATGTTGATAGCTTCCAAGAATTAGGAAGAAATTGATAAGTTGAAGATTCAACTGAAGAAGGAGTTCGAGATAAAGGATTTGGGTGAGGCAAAGAAAATTCTTGCCATGGAGATAATAAGAGATAGATGTTCAAAGAAACTCTGTTTATCTCAGAAAGAATATTTGAATAGAGTACTACAACGCTTTGGCATAGATGACAAGACTAAGCCAGTTAGTACTCCACTTGCTCCCCATTTTAAGCTAAGTACTAATATGTCGTCATTGGATGAAACTGAACGAGAGTATATGTCAAGGGTACCATATGTAAATGTTGTTGGCACTACTAAAAAAACCAGGATTTAGCGACGGACAAAATCTGTAGCTAAACAGAAAAATCCGTCGCTAATCTCATTTAGCGACGGATTATCAAAAGATTCTGCTAGCAACGAGTATTTTAGCGACAGATTAGCGACGACGTTCGTAGCTAATTCCAGTTTTTTTTGTAGTGTGGTAGCTTGATGTATGCAATAGTCTGTACGAGACCTGACATTTCACAAGTTGTTGGAGTTATTAGCAGATATATGCATAATCCAGGAAAGGAGCATTGGCAAGCTGTGAAGTGGATTCTACGGTATATTCATAATACTGTAGATGTTGGGTTAGTTTTTGAGCAAAAAGACAATCACTCTGTAGTTGGATATTGTGACTCAAATTTTGCGGGTGATCTGGACAAATGAAGATCAACTACTGGTTATGTGTTTACTTTTGCAAAGGCACCAATTAGTTGGAAGTCTACTTTGTAGTCAACAGTTGCTTTGTCTACAATAGAGGCAGAGTACATGGCTATTACAAAGGCTGTGAAGGAGGCAATTTGGCTTCAAGGATTGCTAAAGGATTTTGGTGTTGAACAAAAAGGTATCACAATCTTTTGTGATAGTCAAAGTGCTATTCAATTAGCGAAGAACCAAGTTTATCATGCAAGGACAAAGAACATTGATGTTCGGTATCATTTCGTACGAGAAATCATAGAAGAAGGTGGAGTCACGATGAAGAAAATTCATACTACGGAGAATCCTGCTGATATGCTGACAAAAGTGGTGATTGCGGTCAAGTTTCAATATTGTTTGGATTTGATCAACATTGTTGAACACTGAAGATTGAAGATGAAGACACAACCAAAATTTGTTATTGAGAGAAAATTGAAGATGTGAAATTTTGCCAAGGTGGAGATTTGTTGAAGTTGTCAAACTCCCACATCAGTAGAAAACCAAATTGGTTGGGATTTTTTCCCTATAAAAGGAGGCCTAATGTTTAGGATTTAAACACACCTCTCATTTGCCTTCTTATCTTATTAAGGCATTTGTATCTTCTATCTTTAGTATTATTTCACTTGTATTTTGTAGTGGAATAAAATATTTGTTGTGTCCGAGCAGTAGGCAAAATTAGCCGAACCTCGTAAATTCTAGTGTTCCTTTTATTGTTATTTTATTGTCTTATGTATTATTTAGTGGTTGCCATAATTTTTGGTATAGTAGTTGTGACTCATTCACACTATATACATTTGGCTTCCGCAACAGATTTCACGGCTCGAACTCGTGACCCTCTGGAATACCAGTTAATATAAACTTAGAAAAAATATCAGATATAGAGATTAATATGAATATATACCTAAAATTACATATTGGACGACTGGAACTTGTCTAGGCACCATTATTTCTTCTTCTGTAATGCGTTTGGCCTCGCTGCTTCTTTCGCCTTCTCATTGTGATTTTGTGTGCTAGTTCTTCAACAATCCAAGAAAGACAATTCGGATTTCAAGCTGAAAACATGATATATGCAATGGATAATCCAATAATTAGTCCACTTCCATATCCCATAAGAGCAGCTTTCCAAAAATTATTGAGAAATTTAGAAGCGCTTTCTTCATCCAAAACGCGTGTTGTGTTGCTTGTCTCGGGAATCCTGCTATTTCTACAACCTTCCGAAACTGGGAATCCACGCAATCCATCATTATCTTCGTACGAGCTACTCATAAAGGTATAGGATTGAGGTCCTTGAGGAATGCATCCTTGGAGATGATTGTGGGAGAGATTTAAGAATTCAAGATACGTAAGAGAAGCAAGTTGTTTTGGTATCTCTCCCGAGAGCTGGTTATATTTAAGGTCCATTGTTTCCACCAGAGATAAATTTCTGAGTGATGATGCTATATCACCTTGCAATCTATTATGAGACAAATTCAACACACGCAGTGCAATGAGATCTCCAGAAGACTAGGAATATGTCCTTCAAATTTGTTACTTGAAAGATCAATAGTGGTGTACAAAGACAAGATTCTCACAACGTCAAGCTCCAGTCCCTTTGTCACAACAACTACCTTGTCTTCGTAATATTCATCTCCTAATGCCTTCTTTGTTTGATTAGTTCTCATCATGGCTTTGAAATGTTGAAAAAGACTTGTTGGCAACTCTGCTATAAATGCATTGCAAGAGAGATCCAATTTATTGGATCTCAAGCTTAAAACTTGTAACTGCAGAAGTGTTCCCAGCCACATAGGGAATATGTCATTGAGGTGATTGTTTCCAAAATCGAGAACTTCCAACTCTTTGCAATTGGCTAAAGATTTTGGGATTTTTCCCTCTAGCTTATTGCCATGCAAGTTGAAGCTTGTCAGTCTACTTCCAACTCTAAAAGTTGTTTGGAGATTCCCAGAAAGAAAATTGTGTTGCATATCTAAAACCTCAAGACCGTAACTCATGTTACCCAAATATTGTGGAATTGCTCCCGTCAAATTATTTCGTGCCAAGTCTAAAACTCTTAATAATTGTCAATTTGCAAAAAAAGAAGGGATCTCCCCACCGAGACTATTATTTGATACGAAAAAAAATATTAGAGAGGACGGTAGAATAGGTAGCGATCCTTGAAGAAAATTGGATCGCAAATCTATAGTATCTAGTTGAAAAAATTATAGAAAATGGTCAATACTTGTCAACATGTTGTGGGATAGATTAAGATAAGGTAGTGAGTGCATCCAATTAGACCATGCCCAATCAGGAATTGTTCCTTCAATATTGTTATTTGAAAGATCCAAAGAAACAAGATTCTTTGCTGATCTCAAAAAATCCAGTTCTTTTACTTTACAACCGGACAAGTATATTTTTGTAAGAGATTCGGGCAAGGTAGACGTGATGTTGTTGTCATTGGTCATTGAAATACTACTATGTGAAAGATGCAACCAGTTAAGTTGTTTGAGGTTTGAGAATAAGCTGATGCAGTGGCGGATCCAGGATTTTGAATTCGTGGGTGCTCAACTTTTTTTGAAAAGTTGTTATAAATACATGGTATAAGTGTGCAACTATTTAAATACGACGATAAAAAATTAATGACAAAACTATAGTACTATTATTATCGGCGCCGTGAATTTGTGATAGATAATAAAATTAGCAAAAAAAAAAAATAGTGAATTTTGCGATTTAGGAGGAACTCTTTATTTTTCTAAAGCAGAGTTTCTTTTCTTTCTAGCTATATTGAATTAGAAAAAGTAACAAAAAAAGTAAAACAAAGTCAGAAGCAAAAGAATAAAGTAGAAGCATTGGCGTAAAAAAATTCGATAGTGAAAATTGAAATAGCAAAAAAAAAAAGACCTAATAATTGGGGCAAAAGAAAAATAGTAGTACTTGATAATATAAGAAAAGATAGAGGAAACAATTGTTGCTCGGAGGGAGAATCAATCCCACAACCTTAGCCTTTTAGAGCCCTTCGGTACCAGCATAAACCAATCACGCCTTTTCTTACGTGGGTGCTTGCTATTAGATTACATCCTTTTTCCTAAATTCTCTATGCAGCTATACATATTATCCGCCCCCGAGCTGATGTCTACATTGCTACTGAAATTGTTAGATGGAAGATCATGTTCTGTTAGATTCACAAGGTTTTGAATTGATATGGGAAGATGGCCTTGCAACCGATTCCCTCCTAATGCAATCCATTCTAGTGAATTGGACTTGAAATCCTCAAGTTGACTAGAAAAGTAGTTATAGCTCAAGTCTAGTGTAGTTAGTGATGGAAGTGTGTATATCCAGGATGGTATTTCTCCATTCAGGTTGTTACTTGATAGCGATAGGAACTTCAGATTCTGCAGTCCACTTATAAACAGAGGAATTGGTCCTCCAAAATCATTATATCCAAGGTCCATGAGAGATTTCAAAAGAAATTTGACCTGTGAAATATGAGTGCGAAAGATCGAGATGCGTTAAGTGCGAAAACCTGCCAAATAGAGGTGAGATTTCTGAAGGATAGAAGTCATTGAAAGAAAGGTTAAGCTTTTGGAGGTGAGAGAGTTTGAATAGGCTGCTGTTAGAATCAAACTTCCCTACTAGATTGCTGCAACTGAGATCAAGTTCAAGACAAAGAGCACAACTGAGAGTTGTTTGTTGCCCATGTTTGCATAAAAGTTGGTTGCAGAATTTAAGAAAAAGCCTATGCACAAATATATAAGAGGATAGTTTTCTTTGACTTGTCAAAGTTGCTGCTTCCGTTTGATGAGAATAAGTGAGCATTGTTCAATTTATGATAAAGTTTATTCAGTTTTGTGTGGTTGTTATAGATTAGTCTTTGATTCCCAGCTAATAATGTCTCCAAAGATCACTTAAGCATGATTCACTTAATATGTGTTTTTAGATTAATTTATCATTCTTAACTATGATAAGTGCATATGATATGAATGTAAACATCAAGTTTCTAAACGAACATAATTCTTTTCTGATTGTAGAAAATATTCTTTACTTTAATCGCCGTGGATTTGGGGCAACTTGTTCCTTTTTCCACATCAAATTTAGCAATTTTAGTGAAAGAAATAAATTGTAAAATATTTTAAGTCAATGCACACTAAGTCTTTCCATATTGACGAACATTGTTTAAGTGACCATATTTTCTTATGGATGTTGATTAAAAGACTTTGATGTGGGCATTGGGCACAAGCTGGACCTTAAATAAAGTTTTTGTTTTTTTTATTTATTTTTATAGTAGAATATTCAGTTTTATTTTAAATATTTGTGAATTTGATGTTCGACTTTGCCCCGGAGGTTGTCATCCCTTTTAGGACAATGCAGTAATTTTTTAATTGTTAAAATACTTTTTTCTCCTTTGTTGGTAACACACAATAAATAGATGGATTTTATCACAATTGAAATAAATATAAATAAATATATAAAAGGACTCGGCCAAAAATCCTACTAAATATAATGAGGACAAAAAGGCATATCCTTAATTCTGTGGTGTATAATTAATGTACCTAACTTGAAGCTATATGGCATGAATAGAACTTAGTTGATACTTGACGTTGGGTCAAGATAAGTAGGCAACTTGTTATGGGTCCGGTTTCTCTCGTCCTTAGCTGGACAAATCGGTCAAGTCTGGCCACTTGGACCACAGTAAATCGAAGATCTATGCAAAAGGATCATTTCTAAGAAAATTCAAAAAATAATTATCAGAACGCGTGCATATATAGTTTACTTTGAAGTCTTTCCTTGATACATCAAATTCCAAATCCAAAACATTTTCTTTTATAAGTCTTCTATGTGGAAACTCAAAAATCCAAAATATCTTCCTCCTTACAAGCCTCCCGTAAGGGAACTAAAAAAAAAAATTAATTGAAGCTCAATTCTCAAGAATCATATCTAGGGCATGTTTATTTTCTTTTCTCAAATAGACAAATACGTAATTAGTTTAATGTTAAGAAAATGTGAAATTCTTGAATTTTTTAGCTTCATCATTAGGGTAACAATATTGATCTAATTACTAAAATAAGAAATAAATAACCCAATATTTTGTTTAAGTCAGTGCACAGGTCTTTCAATTGAAATTTCAAAGGAAAGCTACAAGGGACAAACTTTTTCTTAGTCATTAATGATTGTTGAAGAGACAATATATAGCTCAAGTCAATGCACATTTTTGAATCGGGGATTACTTGTTCCTTCCTATTTCTACATCACATTTATAGCATTTTTAGTGAAGAAGGAAAAGAAAGAGACAATTTCAAATGAGTCAATGCACAAGTCTTTCCATGGAAATGTTAATGAAAGCTATAAAAATATAATAAGCTTATTTTCTACAGTTAATTAAGGGCTAAATATTCATTACAAAATATATTTTTATTAAACTATTTAATAAGTGGTAATTGATAAAATTAATTTTATGAAATTTTTCTGCAATATTTAGGACCAATTCGCATGCAGAGATTTAGGACCAGTCTATCCACAAAAATAATTTACTTTTTATTTTTTATATTCAAAATGTGTTTGCCCATGAAATTTTATAAGTTTTTAAATTTATTTCGAAAATGAGTTTTCAAAATTTTCTATTTTTTTTTTGCCCATTCACAAAACTTAAATATTTTTTCAAGTAAAATGTATGTCGAAACATAATTTCAAATTTCAAATATCACTTTTCAACTTTTGTCACGACCCAATTTCCAAACCCGGTCGTGATGGCGCCTCTCGTGAAGACAAGGCCAGCCAACTAACCCAAATCGTCTCTTTAATAATTATTAAACATAAATGAATAGATAAGTACAACTTAACGGTAATAACAATCAGTATTTACAACTCAACACAACCCGATCGGGGTATCACAAGTCACGAGCATCTAAAGAAAAACCTGGACGCAACTACAGGGCCAATAATATACAAGAAATAAACTCCGGAATTCTAAAGACAACGTCTGGTGCCGCGAACGCTGGCGGTCACCTTGCTCAGCTTCGATTGTAATACCTTCAATCAGCTAATAACCCGCTACCTGGTGAACAATACATGCAACTGCACGCGAGGTGCAAGAAGTAAAGTGAGTACTCCAATTCACTGAGTAATAAAGGTAAATAATAACTGAGCAGCAAGAAACCACGTAAAGCAAGTCATCATGCTATATAGTACAGTGTAACCCTTTGAGAAAACAGTGAGACCGTGAAAACTTTAGAAATATCGTGGCTCAGTTTAAAACCTCTTTTAAAAATATCTTTTTCAACAGTTAAGCAAATGAATGCGTAATCAGATAGTGCAAGTCAGCACATAAGTCAGCCCCTCGGGCACAACACTCCACCAACAATTAACACCAGGGTATCTGGTAAACAGTGCAAGAAGTAGCATGGATGCCAATGATATGAGAGTGCTGAATGTCATTACAAACATTACCAAATAAGAACAAATGCATGAGTGCAATTCAATGCATAAGATGGTACACTCCGGTACCTGCTGCGGCGTACAACCCGATCCATTTAACGTCGATTACGCTCACTGGGGGTGTGTATAGACTCCGTAGGGGCTCCTACAGCCCAAGCACAATATCAAGCCATCTCGTGGCATCAATTAATTCCTGGTCAGTCATTGTTACCTGACCGGTCAGTCATTGTTACCTGACCAATTTACAACATATAGTGTCATCGTTACCACTGTTTCAAGTCACATCATACAGTGCCATTATTACCACTATTCCAAGTCACATCATACAGTGTCATTGTTACCACTGTTTCAAAATCACTGCTGCGGCGCGCAGCCCGATCCATGCTCAGTCTAGAAATCAACATAAGCCCCTTGGGCATTTGTAAAACAGTAGTTCTCAGCCCGAAATATCATTTAAAATATCATTTGAGTTTTCAAAACTTAGAAGTATGACTGAGTTGCAAAACAGTATTTACAACCTTGGACTGAAACCAAATGATATGTAAGATATGCTAAAACAGTAATATCAATCCCCGAAGGATTCACATAGTTGGAACGAAGCCCAAACATGGCAGTCAGCCCATAGTATGATGATACAAGTAGTTTCAGTCAAATACACGGTAAAATCAGCAATCGGGACGGATCAAGTCACAATCCACAACGGTGCTCTATCCCACGCTCATATCCGGCTTGCAAGTCACCTCAATACAATACTATGATGTGCAAATCCGTGGTTTCAAACCCTCAGGATATCATTTACAAGTATTACTCATCTCAAACCGGTGAAAGCTCTAGCTCGCGACGCCTTTGCCCCTCAAATCGGCCTCCACGCGCGTCGAATCTAACCAAAATCAGAGCGAATGCATCACACTATGCCAATGGAACAATACCCAATCGAAAACAATCGAAAAATGGCAAAAATCTCGAAACTAGCAAAACCCGAGCCCCGGGCACACTTCTCTAAATCTAGAAAATTTTACATTAATACGATCCTTATCTCGTCACGATTCTATACATATCAAATTCACAAGAATCGGAGTCCATTTGACCCCTCAAATCACTAGTTTAAACTCTTTTAAGTTTCAAGCCCTAACCTCCATTTTTAACCTTTATTTCCTTGGATTTTCAGTGTTAACCCATGTTTTTGCACCATAACAATATAATCTAGGTCCAAGAATCCATACCCGATGAAAGACCTTGAAACCTCACATATCTGGGCAATGTTTATTTTCCTGCTATTCTACTATATCTTGGTGATTTGTGAGTCGAAGATATATGGACTACATAATTGATATTATTCCCTCGATTAATCTGGCATCATGAATTTTGAATTTTCCTATATCGAACTCTGAAACAGTTCGATCATGCTCTTCCCTGGATTAATTAGGCATCATGAATTGTTGTCCTATAGGTCTGTGCTGACTTTGTTAATAAAATTTCGTTATAAGATCATCATTATTTATTTAGCGTTGATATATGGTAGGTTAATACTTACATGAAATCTGAAAATCAACCTTGGTAGGAAATAGATTTGGTAAATTGTCTTTCACTAGATGAAGAAGATTCTATGTTCGATCACCAAATAATTTTTTGATTTATTGTCTTAGTATTCATGTATTGATAGTGTGATTAAATCATCTGAAATAGTAGCTATTGAGCATTTGTGGCAATTCACAATTCTTGTTTCAGTTTAAGGGAGTCTAATGGTTCCTATGTTTGTGAAGTGTTATGTCCATCGGATCAAAATCTCACATATTAACCGGAATTCGCCAAAATACTAACTTTGCCAATTCAAGCCTAATTCTACAACGGACCTCCAAATTCAATTCCGATCACGCTCCTAAGTCACAAATCATTCCCTGAAGCTAACCAAATCACCGGAAATCACAGCCGAGCCCTATAACTCATAAGTCAATATCCAGTTGACTTTTCCAACTTAAGCCTTCCTTAAAGAGACTAAGTGTCTCATTTCTTATCAAAACCAATCCAAATCAACTCTAACACACCACATACCGATAACGAAACGTGAAGAAGTATAAAATGGGAAAAGCGGAGCAACAACACATGAGACGACGGGTCGGGTCATCACAACTTTACTTCAAATGATACTTTTTTTCAAAAATTAAAATTTTTATGTCCTTTTTATGTCCAAACGCCTACTTAACCTTAGGGGTGGCAATTTGAACCCAAACCCATGTAACCCTTAAATTTGTATGGCGTAGCCAGTTTTCCGGTTGGCTATTGAAAAATAGCCACTGATCTAAATGTAATCGAATTCTAGCCATTTTAACTTAAAATATATGATAAAATGACATAACTGCCCTTGACCTGTTTTACATTCTGTTTAGTATCTTTTATCGTCTTTCTCTTTGTTTTGTAGCATTGTACATATTTCATTTTTCTGAGAAAGTAGTTTTCTTCGAATCGTGTCTGGGTTATCTCCAATTTTATTCAAAATTATGGGTGAGAGTTGAATTTTCGTTATTATTGTTGGTTTTTAGGTTTAATTTTCGTTATTATTGTTCATTTTCGTACCCTTAGGGTTTAAGTATTTGTTCTATTATAACTTTTACGACTTTTTCTGTTCATTAGTTTGTCTTATTTCTGGTAATTTTGTAACTCTGGTAATTTCTTTTTCAATTTTTTTAGTATGTGTATACTAGGTTTAATTTTCAAGTATTTTCTTGTTTCATCTGCATTTTTATTCAGTTCTTGTCAAATTTTGATATAATTGAGTTTTGTTTCATTCCATTATATTTTACAGGAGGTCTGTTGTGTGCGAATAGTAGACGTCTACTGTGTGCGTTTTGAATTATGTATTTTATATATTAAATTGAATAAAAAAATTTCCAGTATATTATACTAGAAGCATGTGTTGTGTATGTTTATCTTCCGGTATGTCATACTGGATGAATATTATAATATAGTTGAGTCTTGTTTCATCCCAGTATATTTTACGGGACTTCTGCTGTTTGTAAGCTTTGTCTCCGATAAATTATACTAGGCAAGTTCTGTTATTACTATTTTTGGGTGATTATTTGTCTTCTTTTTTTATATTACAATCTTTGTTTCTTTATATAATCCATAAGATTCTTTTCTTGTATGTTATACTGGATGATTATTATACTTTGCTTTTTGATTATGCTTCTTCTGTTTACCCCAGTATTTTTTTCTTTAGTTTCATATCTCTAGATTTTGTTGTCCTGTTCATTTTACTGGATGAATTCTGTTTATAATTTATTTCATATATATATATATATATATATATATATATATATATATATATATATATATATATATATATATATATATATATATATATATAT
>MU702839.1:56365-107052 GCA_026770625.1 Nicotiana glauca | reverse complement strand
GAGTTTGAATCAGTCAACAGTTAATCACAAGTTTTCGTGGGAACGATACTCTACTCACTACTTTATTACTTGACGATCACGTGCACTTGTGTGCGTATTTTTTGTCGCAACAACTATAGTGTTAGTTGATTGATATTCTTCTCGAAAAAATATAAGGTTGCAAGAAAATAACAAGCTCAAGTGCTTAATTTCAAAACAAACCAAAAAAAAAAATCAAAGTAATTAAATTAATAATTTATTGCGTATGTTTTTCCCAGAATTATAAGAAGTAAAATCAGTGAGTTAGCAAAGATTAAAGAAAACTCAAATTCTTATTCTTCTATTTTTGTGGTTGATTTGGGCCGGTAAAAATTGATGTCGCCAAAACTATGAATATGAGGCCATCTCCAACCTTGCTCCCATCCCCCGTAATGGGGGCAATTTTGAGGGAAATTGTCCTCCAATCCTCCCCCATTTTTGTCCCCAAAATGGGGGATGAATAGTATTCCCTCAAATATGGGATACACTATTCATCTCCCCCATTACTATTCAATATTTTTTTATTATTATTTTATTATTTAATCTTTTAATTTATCTTCTTATATATACCTAATTAAGTTTATGTAATGTCTTTATAATATTAATATTATATCTTAACTTTGGTTTATAATTTTGATAAATTAATTTTCATGCTTTTATTATTTTTATGTAAAATTATAAGTTAATTTTGTTATAATTTAATTGTACAAAAAATATATAATTATCTCAAAAAATGAATGGTGCAAATATAAAATATTAGATATTGTTAAAATTGAAAGGTGCAAATATAAAATATTATATGTTGCTAAAATTGAAAAGTGAAATCAACGATTTCAAGAATTTTAGCTCGACATAGAAGAATTAAGGACAAAGAAGTTCATTTTGCACTTCGTAATGCATTAATAGATCATTTATGGGAGAATACTAGAGGTTGAAGTTGAATATTTATCTAGTATTTCGAATGAATTTTATCGTTATGTAATATGTATTTAATTAATCTAGTATCGCAATGATTTCACTTTTATTTGAATTATTAGTTAATCTATAATAATTGTTTATAAATTATATTATTTAAAATTTTATGGAATTATTTTAATTATGGAAATTATAAATTAGTAAAAATAAAAGATGGAATTTGTTTAATAGAAATTAAAAAATGAAATTGAAATGAAAGATAATAATATAATATAAAATAGTTTGGAAAAAAATGGGGAAATGGTTGGAATAAGTTATTCTCAAAATGGGAAAATCCTCATATTGGGGACAAAAAATGGGGGCATGGTTGAAAATGGCCTAAGTGACAAAAGCAAGAGTTTTGTCGTCCTCACAATAGTAGATCTAATTTGTTAAAGTTATACACTTATCCTTACAATTTTCAGTTAATTCCTTTTATGTCCTTTTAATCTTATCTGTCAAAATTTTGTCCTTACTAAAAAAATAAGTATTTAAAAAACATAAAGAAAAGAAGATGGAAAGTCAGAAAGCATTAATTGTGATTGATAGAAAGCAAAACTTGTGCAGAAACTTGCCCACATACAAAGCCCAAAAAACTCAAATTTCCAAGTCAACAGAAATACTCCATGCGATTCATAATAAGTTTTCAATTTGCTTTTTCATTTTGATTCAAAATAAGTGTCTAGTTATGTAATCAAGAAAGAATTCAATTTGTTTTTACAAAATAACTCCTATGTACATATTCCTAAAAAGTTTTCTTACTCCTCACATTAAATATTTAATTAGGGATAATTTAGTCATAGTAGATATTTTTGTATAGAATTTAATATTTTTTCAATAGGCGTGGTAAAAGTAAATTGAACACTTATTGTGAACCAAAACAAATAGGAGAAAAAAACTTTAAAAGAACTCAACTTATGCAGACGTTTATGTGGAACAAAAGTACAATAATACGGTGGTTAAAAGAGTAGATCACCGCCAACTCTTGATTAAGTGACAAATGTCTCCTTGCATCATTGCAGAGATTGATTTTCCACACAATCAAGAACATATCTTGAAAAATAAGATAAACATGGAAGCTAAAAAGCCGGTGGTGTACTCTTCAAAAAGCTCCAGAACATCCTCTGTTTCTCATCCTCTGTTTTTCTCTACTTTGAGGCTTCTAAACTTTCTCATCTCAACCTGGTAAGTTTTTCTCCTGTATTACGTTTTGTTCTGAATATTTTGTGTTACGTAAACCCGCCAAAATCATAACATGGAGGAACAAGATAAGAAATTTTTAAATTTTTGTTGCGCATCTCTCTCCGTATGTGTTTGGAAGTGAAGAAAATAACAGGAAACTCATCAACAGTAATATTAACAATCTATTTTGCTTCTTTCTGTCAATAAGTTTATTTTGATTTCATCTGATGGCTCAGTAATACTGAAGAAAATTACTACCATGTTTCTGGAAGTATTTACCTTTTATAGAATTATTCTTTTGGAGGATACTCATAATGAAATGTTTAGTTATTCTTTCTACTTTCCTTGGTCCCTTGCCCGTTTCTCTATGTTTTCTAAATTTTCTTTTGTATTAGTTCTAACCTCAAGTGAATAAGAATGTGCATTCCAATAGTTATACAAAATAATTTTATTTATTACTGTACTTATGTGTTATTTTGGAGCTTAGTACTCTCCTATGAAAATATCTGCTTTCTTCTTAATTTGCGTACTAAATGGGGTCCATTATGCCACTGAAGGTTTGATGATAGTTTGAATGACATCTGTCAAAGTGATACAGTTTTACTGTAATAGATCGTGCAAAAAAAAAAGTTTCTTTCCCAAACGAATAGAAATATCAAATGACGTAAAAAATACAAAAAACATGACAGTAGATGAAAAGCAAACTTTGTCATTACAGCGTAGATTCAAATACCAGGAATCAAAAAGACGTAGGTTTCTTGAAAATGCAACTCCTCAGAACCCAACTAGAATGGTACCCATTTTTGTATGTTCTATAAATTCTATAGAGCATCCATTTTACACCTACGAAAAAGGTGAGTATGTACATCCCTGCATTACTCGGCACAATGTTGGCTTATATTTGGACATACTTAACAACTATCTTCTTGGCTTTAGGTTCAACATCAGCTGCATCTGATAGACAATAAAATATAATATCCGAGCTAGCTATGTCTGTCTGAAGGTTTGTTTTGGTTCTTTGAACCTACCAAGAAATCCTTCGCGGTTTGGTTTACTTTGTGTCGATGTTATTTCAAATATACAGGCTGTAGGAGAACTATAGAGTTACCTTCGAACATCTGTCATCGACGATCGACTTATGTTCCACTTAAAAAAGTTCCCAATTGTAAATTTTTGTCGTGCAAAAAGATTTGAATATGAACCTTCTGGATTTTATTGTGACAACGGCACAGTAAAATTAACTTCTCATAAGATGCCAGTGGAATTACGGAATCTATATTTTGGAAATAGTAAAGAGTGCAAACACTTCAGTCTATAAGAACGTATAATAACCTCTTTGCATTTATATCGCTCGGTGCAAAGTATGATAAAGATCTAGCTAAAAGAAACTGTGGTGTATATACTTTTAAAGTTCAAGAACAAATGTATCATTTGATGGATAATTTGTATCTACGAGATGGAAAACCAAAAAACCTACAGCTGTAATTCTACGATAATAGTAATGAATTAACATACAGAATGGCTTGTTCCAATAAAGTCCATGAAACAATAGTAAAGGAACTGATGGACATTTTATCAATCAATCCATATTCTATTTTTCTACGATCTTTGGCATACATTACTATCCTTGAGGACTTGTATATTGCTCTTACAAGTGACTCGGGTTTGGACCAGCGAATATATAATTTGCCTACCTCAAATGAGGTAGCAGCAATATGGGTTGAAGGAAATGATGGTAGTGCTATTCGTGCGCCACACATTCAAATCTATACTCACAATAATAGTATACAAAGATTAAATTATTACTATGGCTGCTATGATGCTTTACAATACCGTTGTTGTTTCCATATTGTCAAAGTGGATGGCATTTTTGTATTAAAAAGATTTATAGGATAGAAAATATTTCTAGATATCCTAGAACTTCTGTAAATGAAGAGATACCAAATATAAATGTTTGCTCTCTTGACGGATATCTTGAAATGGAGGCTGAAATTTTACAAAAAGGAAAGCGAAAAAGGAAAATAGTGTCTGACCGTGAATATTATTGTTACAAACTGCAAATGAGAGATGATGAAGAAGATGAAATCTTACACACTGGAAGAATATCTCAACAATATTTGGCCGACGAATATATAAAACTTGAAACACAAAGATTGGATTTCATTTGGTTTATTCACGATTTATTCAGAACAGATGTACTGCAGGGACTCATTGATATTTTGAGATTTGGTGAAAGAGACGCTTCAAATATCGGAAAAAAGAAATTTCTTTCAGATTCTTTTATTGGTGGGCCTAGAGATATGCGTCAACGGTATATGGATGCCATCGCGTTAGTTCAGCACTACGGTAAACCTGATTTATTTATAACCGTGACATGTAATCCATCTTGGCCAGAAATAAAGGAATTTTTAGCATCAGTGGATGAAGAACAAAATAGACTGATCTCATTAACCGAGTGTTCAGAGCAAAAATAGAAGAATTAAAAATGGATATCCTAAAACGAGATATTTTTGGAAAGGTTGCAGCTTTTATGTATACAATAAAATTTCAAAAACGAGGTTTACCTCATGCTCATTTCCTTCTAATACTAAATAATGAATACAAGTTGATAACGCCAGAAGATTATGACAATATTATCAACGCTGAAATACCCGATGAAGATGTAGAAGCAGATTTATACTCACTTGTTATTCGACACATGATGCATGGTCCTTGTGGTAATCTTAACCCTACAAGCTCTTGTATGAAAACAGACGGCAATTGTAAGTTTAAATACCCAAAAAGCTTTGCTAATCACACTTCAAAAGGAGTTAATTCTTATCCAATTTACAAAAGGCGAAATACAGGAGTAAAAGTTTTAATAAGAGAACAGTTTTTGGACAACTCTTGGGTGGTTCCATACATCCCCTTTTTGCTTGGTAAATTTGATTGTCATATGAATGTTGAAGTATGCTTTGATATTAAGGTCGTTAAGTACCTTTACAAGTATATTTGTAAAGGACATGATAAGACTGCATTTTATATGAACACCAATGAGACAAATGTAGAAATAGATGAAATAAAGGAATATCAATCTGCTAGATGGGTGTCGCCACCGGAAGCTATATGGCACTTGTTTGGTTTTTCTATTAGTGAAATGTCACCAAGTGTATGTTCTCTTCAGGTTCATCTTGAAGGATAATAATTTATTTCATTTAAAAGCAGTGCAGATATACGTTCTCTTATAAATAATCCAATGAATAAATGAACTATGCTAACAGAATTCTTTTACATGAATAGAACACACAAGGATGCTAAAGAACTAAAGTTGTTGTATAAGGAATTTCCTGAATATTTTGTATGGTCTGCTAAGGATCAAACTTGGATATACCGACAAAAAGGATGTACTATTGGTCGTGTTGCCACATGTCATCTGACAAAAGTGAGCGGTACTATCTCAGGTTGTTATTAATGAATGTTAGAGGTCCAAAATCTTACAAAGATTTACGAAATGTCAATGGAGAACCATGTAATACTTTTAGAGAACGGAAAAGGGTCTGATATATCCATGTACTATGGTAAATTATTTTAAAATATCCCCCGTTATACTATTGGGACGTTAAAGTCCCTGCCGTCCAACTATCCTTACACATCTGCCCTTAGTTTGACGGAGGTGCCACGTGGCATTAATCCTTGCCTCTTTTTAAATATGGTCTTATAAGAGACGACCCGCCCCAATAAAACACACCAACCCATACCCCATAACCCGTCATTAATAAACAAAATAATACCCATTTCCCCCATTTCATTTCCCGTTTTATTTTCTCTCTCTGTAATGAAGCACCTCATGAAGATACTCTCACAGCTTTGTTGATAACCGATTTGAAGTGAAGAAATTCCATAAACGTAATACCTTCCTCCAAGAAAATAATTCGTCTTTGCTATATTATTCATTCCTGGGTTGCAATTTTTAGTTTTCTTTTCGTATTTTAGGGTTTTTATGCTAGGGTTTCGATTTCTTAGATTTCATCTACATCTAACTAAAGTTTCTAAAATTTCATTGATATATCCTTATTTGTTGTTTGTTTCTAGTGTTTGCATGCATGGTTTACCCTTTTTTTCGTTATTTTATTGCTGGGGTTTTGTGGGATTTTGTGGGATTATGTGGGGTTTGTTTGTTTGTCCTTTTCCGTAAAGTATATTCATGTTTTCTGAGGATTCTGAACTTTTTCTTTCTTTATTAACAATAATGGTCCCCAATTGTATGTCCATTTGATTAAAGTATTCGGGTATGTTGGATTCTTCCTGGGGGGGGGGGACCTCTTGTCATAAAAAGTTATTTCTTTTTGGCATTATTTATTCATTCTCACTACTGACTTTTACATTAGTTTTTTTCTATTGTATTTTATAGGTTGTTGGAGATGGTGCTAGTTGACTTGATATTCAATTATGATGGTGATTGGGTTATTGATCCTAAAGTTGTCTACATGGAAAAATTGGTGAAGACTCGGACAGGTTATGACTCCGACTTACTTTCATACATAGACATAGTCAATGAATACACAAATGAGCTAGGATTTTTAGGGGTTTAACAACTTACAGTTGCTGCCCCATATGGTAATTTTTATGTGATTGAGGGGGATAATGGTATTAGACATTTACAAAGGTTATTATGCAATGAATTCAATGTAGTGAAACTATATGGTGTAGATGAATGTGAGCCCCCTATTTACTCTATTCCCAATATTGAACAATATGAAGAAGAATGTAATAAAATTGTGGATGATGTTGGTACTGATTGTAGCTTAAGTGATATAGGATCCGACTTTAGTACTGATTCTGAAGGATACAATTCTGAAGAATTAGAAGCACTTAAAGCACAAAAGAAAAGGTAAATAAATGAAAAATTTACTGACTTCAAAGAGTTATACAAAGGTATGTCCTTTAAGGACATACCAAAAGCTAGGAAGTGTATGAAGTTACATTCTCTGGCTAACAAGAAAAGATTGAAATTGGAGAAGAGTGACCTAGAAAGGCTTAGGTATACTTGTGATATTATTGGTTGTCCCTTTGTGTGCTTAATATCAAAAGAAAAGTTTGGTGGAGTTAAAATCAAGACTTTATTTTCTGAACATGATTGTAGCACTGCATTTGATAACAAGACTGTTGATTTTAGTACCATTGCACAATATTTCAAAAAGAAGTTACCAGATAATCCTAAGTACAAGGTTAGGGAGATGATGTTAGATTTGAAGAGAAACTTTGAACTAAATATTAGTCATGGGAAGTGTAAGAGGGCAAAGAATATGGTACTGGAGTGACTAAATGGTAGTTTTTCAGATGAGTACAATAAAGTAGAGGCTTAGGCTAATGAATTCAGGGAAAGTAACCCTGGTAGTGATGTGGTTGTTACACTTTCAAAGAGTGCACTTGAAGAAGGAAGAAGAAGGTTCTTGAGAATGTATGTGTGTTTTCATGCTTTGAAGATAGGTTTCAATCTAGGATTGAGACCTTTTATTGGTTTGGATGGTACCTTTTTGAAGGGCAAAGCCAAAGGCCAGCTGTTAGTAGCAGTTGGACAGGATTCACAGAATTATTTTTACCCTTTGGCATGGGCAGTTGTTGATAAGGAGAACAAAAATGCTTGGAATTGGTTCCTACAACTGCTGCAATCTTCTTTGGACCTCAAGGAAGGGGAAGGAATCACCTGCATGTCAGATATGCAAACGGTGAGGTTTTCTGAAATTTCTGAAATTACTTTTTACTTGATAATCAATTTCTGAAATTTTACTTGTTCTGCAGGGACTGCTTGATGCAGTCAAAACAGTCCTTCTCCAGGCACATCACAGGTACTGTGTTAGACATATTGAGGCTAACTGGTGCAAAAATTTCAACACTGGGGAAAACAAGAAGCTTTTATGATGGTGTGCATGGTGCACATATGCAGAAGATTTTAAGGATCAACTAGGAAAATTAGGTGACTTGAACAAAGATGCTGCAGAGGCTTTGTTGAGGTACCCACCCCAGTCCTGGTGTGACGACCCGACCCGTCATCTCATGTGTTATTGCTCCGTTTCCCCCTTTTCATACTTCTTCATGTTTCGTTATCGGTATGTGGTGTGTTAGAGTTGATTTGGATTGGTTTTGATAAGAAATGAGACACTTAGTTTCTTTAAGGAAAGCTTAAGTTGGAAAAGTTAACCGAATATTGACTATTGAGTAGAGGGATCAGATGTGATTTTCGGTGTTTCGGTTAGCTTTGGGAGATGATTTGTGACTTAGGAGCGTGATCGTAATTAATTTTGGAGGTCCGGTGTAGAATTAGGCTTGAATTAGTGAAGTTAGTATTTTGGCGAAATCCAGTTGATAGGTGAGATTTTTATCTGAGGGTCGAAATGGGATTCCGAGAGTTGTTGTAGCTTCGTTGGGTGATTTTGGATATGTGTGCGAATGTTCAGGTCATTCAGACATCGTTTGGTCGGGTTTTTGATCGAATGTGAGTTTCGGAAGAATTTGATAAACTTAGGCTTTGATTTGGTGAAATTTGATGATTTTTGATATTAATGATAGTGATTTGATGATTCGAGCAAGTTTGAATAAAGTAATAGATCATGTCTGTGCTTTTGGTTGAGGTCCCGGGGGCCTCGGGGTGAGTTCGGGTGGTTAAACGAAGAGTTTGGAGTTTGTTGCATGTTTTGGAATTGCTGGTTCTGTCATTTCCATATCTGCGGAAAAGGGACCGCGTAGGCAGTTTCGCAGATGTGGCGGGGAGGTCGCAGAAGCGGTTCTAGTGGGGGCTTGACCTTTCCACAGAAGCGGACAAGAGTCCGCATAAGCAGTCTCGCAGAAGCGAGCGGGGAGGCGCAGAAGCGGAAGGGCGGTCCATGGTAGGCTCCGCAAAAGCGGACGTGGTGACCGCAAAAGCGGTTCCACTGGTGCGTTATCTGGACCGCAGAAGCGGAATAATTGCTGCAAAAGCGGTAACCGCAGAAGCAAAAAGGCCTGGGCAGAAGCTTTTAATTTAACCTTCACGAATTTTTGGAAGAGCATAACATTTCCACTTCGGGCTAAGAGGGTTTTGGGCGATTTTTGAAGAGGGTTTCAAGGGCTATCATCAGGTATGGATTCTTGGACTTAGATTATGATATTATTTGTGTATAAACATGGATTAACACTGAAAACCCAAGGAATTAAAGGTTAAAAAAATGGAGGTTAGGGCTTGAACTTAAGAGAGCTTAAACTAGGGATTTGAGGGGTCAAATGGACTCCGATTCTTGTGAATTTGATATGTATAGACTCGTGGCGAAATAAGGATCGTATGGATGTAAAATTTTCTGGATTTCGAGAAGTGGACCCGGGGCTCGAGTTTTGCCAATTTTGTGATTTTTGATATTTTTCGAGTATTTTCGATTGGGTTATATTCCCTTAGCCTATTGTAATATATTCGTTGTGGTTTTAGTTAGATACGACGCGCGTGGAGGCCGGTTTGAGGGGCAAAGGCGTCGCGGGCTAGAGATTTCATCGGTTCGAGGTGAGTAATACTTGTAAATGGATCCTGAGGGTTTGAAACCCTGGATGTGCACATCATAGTGCAATATTGAGGTGACTTGCACGCCGGATATGAGCGTAGGGTAGAGCACCGTTGGGGGACTGTGACTTGGTCCGTCCCGGTTGTTGATTTTTACCGCGTATTTGACTGAAATTATTTGTTATCATCATAATTTGGGCTGAATGCCATGTTTGGGGCTTCGTGCCAACTATGTGAATCCTTTGGGGATTGATATTGCTGTTTTTGCATTACTTGCATATTATTTGATCTCGGTCCAAGGTTTTAATACTATTTTGCAAACTCAGCCATTTTTCTAAGATTTGAAAACTTAAACAATATTTTATTGACGTTTTGAGCTGAGGATTATCATGTTAATATTGCCCAAGTGGCTTATGTGCATTTCTGGACTGAACATGGATCGGGCTGCACGCCGCAACAGTGTTATAGTGATTTTTGAATATATGGATGGCTCGGGCTGCACGCCGCAGCGATGATATATTGATATTGAGGCCGAGAGCATGTTTGATGCCACAATATGACTGATAATGCGCTTGGGCTGTCGGAGACCCTCCGAAGTTTGTACACACCCCCAGTGAGCGCCGTCGACGATAAATAAATAGAGCGGGATGCACGCCGCAGCGGGTACTGGAATGTACCGTTATTTGCATTGCATTGCACTCATGCATGGTTTCCTGGTTGTTTTACGTGTCATGACATTCAGCACTCTCATTTCATTGGCATCCATGCTACTTCTTGCACTGTTTACCAGATACCCTGGTGTTATTTGTTGGTGGAGTGTTGTTCCTGAGGGGCTGACTTATGTGCTGACTTGCACTGTCTTATTTCGCATTCATTTGCTTAACTGTTGAAAGGATTGTCTTCAAAAGAGGTTTAAAACTGAGCCAAGATACTTTGAAAGGTTTCACAGTTTTCACTGATTTTCTCAATTTAACGGCTTTTCACTGCTTCTATACAGCATGATGATCTGTTATACCAGATTTCTTACCGCTTAGTTATTATTTACTTCTATTACTCATTGAGTTGGAGTACTCACTTTACTCCCTGCACCTCGCGTGCAGTTGCAGGTATTGTTCACCCGGTAGCGGGTTATTAGCTAATTGAAGGTACTACTATTGCAGCTGAGCAAGGTACCGCCAGCGTTCGCGGCACCGGACGTTGTCTTTAGAATTCCCAGAATTTATTATTATATGTTATTACCCGTGTAGTTGTGTTCAGGCTTCTTCAGATGCTCGTGACTTGTGACACCCCGATTTCGGGCTGAGCTGGGATGGTTCCCTGTTATATCATTTTCTTCTGCATTTCTGATAATATTATCTATTGTTTTCAACTCATTCTTGCTAAGTAATTGCTAAAAGAAGTATTGTTAGTCTGTTGGCTGGCCTTGTCTTCACGAGAGGCACCATCACGATCGGGTTCGGGAATTGGGTCGTGACACATAGTGTAGAGCATATATAGACACTGTATGCAAGAATCAGTCAGTTGATAACAACTTGACTGAATCATTCAACAAGTGGATTGTGGATGCAAGGCATAAGCCTATAATCAAAATGTTAGAGGACATCAGAATCAAGACCATGAACTTGTTAAGAGAACATGAAGAAGAAGTTAGGAGCTGGAGATATGATTACAATCCAAAATGCATGGACTTGTATAATGAGTACCTGTAGATTGCACAAACTGCCTGTGAAGTAAATGTAAATGGTGAACATGGCTATGAAGTAACAGAAGGATCTGACAAGCATTGTGTTAATTTGTCTGTGAAGAAGTGCACTTGTAGGTCATGGGACCTTACAGGGATCCCATGTCCACATGCTATTAGAGCTATACTTTATGACTCTGGTGATCCAATGACTGAAATCAACTGGTGGTATAGCAAGGAGGCATTTTTGCTGACTTATAGGCGCAAAATACAGCCTGTCAGGGGGGAAAAGTTTTGGAAGATTGAACTATCTCAAGCTATGGAGCCTCTAGAGCTTGTGAAATTGGCTGGTAGACCTAAGGTTAAGAGAGATAGGCAGAAGGATGAGGCAATTAAAAGACAAGGAGTGTGGTCACAATCCAGAAAAAGAAGGATCATGACTTGTAGCAAATGTGGAGAAACAACTTATAATGCAAGGACTTGTGGTCAGGTAATTATTTTACATTAACTTCAAAGTATAAAATATTACATTAACAACTCAAATGAAGGATCTAACTTGTCTTTTTTTAACTATTTTAATCAAGGGAAAGAATCAAAGTAAAAGAGGAAGAGTTGAGCAGGATGCTGCCACAACTGAGCAGGCTGCTTCCACCTCTTCAGTACCTGCTGCCACCACTGAGCCGGCAGCCACCAGTTTAGCACCTACTGCAAAAAAATCAAAGGAAGGCAGCAAAGGAAGAGGCCAAGTTGTTTGATAGAACATGAAACTGAACCTCAAGTTGAAAATGAGGTCAACTATTCAGCACCTCAAGACACTCAACCAAGTCAGGACAGTGGACTTAGGTTCATGCCTACACCTGGAAGAATGCTTAGGTCAAGTGTTAGACATGAAGAAGATGTTGTGCTTAGGCCAACGGTTATATCAGAAGTGACTACAAGGCTTAGGATGAGACAACATATACAAATACCAGCTGGAACAAGGTCAAACAACTTCACAGGTGATCATACTGGTGTTAGTGTACCTACAGATCTGCCATATTCAGCCCTTACATTACAGTGGAAGGGGAAGGCTGCTGTAACTGCAAATTAGTTGGAAAAGCAAGGGCAAGAAAGAATTGGGAAACTGAAATTAAGGAGAAAAAAATAAAGAAATGACAGTTACTAGGTGCTGTTTTTGGGTGATGTAACTACTGTTTTTTGGTGTTGTTTAACTGATGTAATTACTGTTATTAGGTGTTGTTTTTGGGTGTTGTTTAACTGGTGTAATTACAGTTAGTAGGTTCTATTTTTGGGTGCTGTTTAGCTGGTGTAATTACAGTTAGTAGGTGCTGTTTTTGGGTGTTGTTTAACTGCTGCAATTACAGTTATTAGGTTCTGTTTTTAGGTGCTGTTTTTGCTGCTATTCCAGAAAAATACTACTGGAATTACTGTGTTTTGGTTATGCAATTTCAGTTATTTTTGTGTTGGTTTGGTGGTGTACTTTGTTGTAAGTTTAGTCCCATTTATGACTTGTTGACCAGGTGGATACATTTATGACTTGTTGTCCAGGTGGATACAAAGATGAACGAATTAGAGTAAGTTGGAAACATAATGCTTCCTAGCTATGTTAATCATATACACGAAGTTAGTTTGTTGATACATGATTTGGTAGCATGAATTAATGACAATATGTGATGAAGATCATTTCCAAGCTCCCAGTGCATAGACTTGTTGTCCAGCTTATCCAAACTAAGTTCTGCTACTATAAGTTTTCAAACTAAGCAGCTTATCCAAACTAAGTTCTGCTACTATATGTGATGAAGATAATATGTTTTCAAACTAAGTTCTGCTACTATAAAAGGGACCATATGACATAAAACAATTCAAACAAGCACTTAGGAACATACATTAACAATTGGAAAGTTGAACTTAGGAACATACATTAACTTGGAAAAAACACTAGCACTTGGAACATCAAAACATACATTAATACTTGATGTAATTGTTTTACAATGGCAAAATAAACTCTAATGCTTAGGAACATACATTAACGAGTGAAATATGGACCATTGGCCATCTTCAACAAACACAATTTACTTCATCCACATTGCCGCAACAAAACTGTCACGACCCAATCTCCATACCCAGTCGTGATGGCGCCTCTCGTGAAGACAAGGCCAACCAACTAACCCAATTCGTTTCTTTAACACTTACTAAACATGAATAGATGGAAAATGCAACTTAAAGAACATTAATTATCAAAATTATAGCCTAACTCAGCCCGACCGTGGTGTCACAAGTCATGAGCATCTAGGAGGATCTTTATTACAATTTCAAAGCCTATAATACATAGAGTAAAATCTGGAAATCAAGAAGAAGAAGAAACTCGGTGCCGCGAATGCCGGCGGTCACCTTGCTTAGCTACGATAGCAATACCTTCAATCTGCTATTAACCCACTACCGGGCGAACAATACCTACAACTGCACGCGAGGTGCAGGGAGTAAAGTCGTATACACCATAAACTGCAGAATTGTCTTCCCGGATCCTTGGACTTCCAACTCAGTGGTAATAAGAGCGAATAATATCTGAGCGATAAGAAAACACGTATGAGCACTCCAAAATGCTATAAAAGACTGTACAACCCTTTGAGAAAAATAGTAAAACCGTAACACTGTGAAAATCCTTTAGCAAATCTCAAGCTCAGTTAAAAATCTCTTTTACAAATGTCCTTTTTCCAACAGTCAAGCATATGAATGCTATATCAGATAGTGCAAGTCGGCACATAAATCAGCCCCTTGGGCACAACACTCCTTAACATATAACACCAGGTATCTGGTCAACAAGGCAAGTAATAACATGTATGCCAATGATATGTGAGTGCTAAAAGCCATGCCACGTAGTACAAACAGGAACGAGTGCATGAATGCAATGCAATGCACACGACCGCTGCGGCGCGCAGCCCGATCCATTTGGGTACCCGCGCTCACTGGGGGTGTGTACAGACTCCGGAGGGGCTCTTACAGCCCAAGCGCTATAATACTGCGGTGTGCAGTACGATCCACATATTATATCACTGTGGCATACTGTCCGATCCATATAATATACTACTGCGGCGTGCAGTCCGATCCATATAATATACTACTGCGGCGTGCAGTCCGATCCATATAATATACTACTGCGGCGTGCAGTCCGATCCATGCATGTATATTTATCTACTGCTGCGACGTGCAGCTCGATCCATATCTCAGTCCAAAACATGCAAATGAGCCACTCGGGCAATGTCAAGTAATAGCTTTTAACTCAAAACATCAGAAAATGCAATTTAAGTCCTTAAACCTTAGCAATATGACTGCACATATCAAAACAGTGTTCAACTCAGGACTGAAATTATTTAATATGCTAAGTGTCATGAAAACAGTGATAATAAGCCCTGCAAGGTTCAAATAACTGGCACGAAGCCCAAAACATGGCAATCAGCCCAATTCAAGATAGCATCCAACAAGTTTTAGTCAATTACGCAGTAATATCCACAACCGGGACGGACCAAGTCAAAATCCCCAACGGTGCTCTACCCCACGCTCATACCTGGCATGCAAGTCACCACAATACAGCACTATGATGTGCAAATCCGGGATTTCAAACCCTCAGGATATCATTCACAAGTATTACTCACCTCGAACCGGCAAAATCTCAAGCATGCGACGCCTTTGCCCCTCAAATCGGCCTCCACGACATTGAGTCTAGCCAAAAACAGAGCGAATACATCACGATATACAAATGGAACAATACCCAATCAAAAACAATCAAATTATAGCATGAACCTCGAAACTAGCAAAACCCGAGCCCCGGGCCTGCTTCTCAAAAAATTATGAGATTCACATCACCAAAATCCTCGTCTCGCCACGAGTCCGTACATATAAAATACACAAGAATCGGAATCAATTTGACCCCTCAAATCATCAATTCAACCTTCTTAGGCTTCAAGCCCTAACCTCCATTTTTACCCCTTAAATCCTTGGATTTTCAGTGTTTAAATCCTTGTTTTTACACCATAACAACATTATTCGAGTCTATAAATTCATACCTGATGGAATCCCCTTCGAATCCTCTCCAAATCGCCCAAAATCGCCTCTTCCCGAAGTCTAAAATATTTTTTTATCTTCTGAAATTCGCGAACACTGATCACTATAACACAGGCCCAATTTTCGCTTTTGCGGTCCTTTAACAGCACCTGCGGTACCGCTTACACGACAAAATCGACCGCTTATGCGGTCTCACTTAAAACCACTAGGACCGCTTATGCGATTCCAAGCACCGCTTATGCGGTTTAACTCCAACCGCTTATGTGTTCAAAAATCCGCTTACGCGGCTCCGCTTACGCGGCTCCGCTTACGCGTCCAACCTTTTGCTTATGCGGAACTCCCCTGGGCCACTGACGATCGCTTCTACGGCTCCCCCACCGCATCTGCGGAACCGCTTCAGCGATGCGGAAATACCAGAAGGCTGAGACATGAGACTTACAACAATGCCTAAAACCTCCGTTTAACCATCCGAAATGACCCCGAGGCCCCCGGGACCTCAACCAAAAATACCAACACATCCAACATCCTTATTAAAACTTGTTCCAATCCTCAAAACACGTCAAACAATTCTATAACCATTAAAACACATCGGATTCAAGCCTAGTTTTCATCAAAACTTCCGAAATGCGCATTCAATCAAAAACCCGACCAAACGATGTCCGAATGACCTGAAAATTTGCAAAAATATCCAAAATCACCTAACTAAGCTACTACAACTCTCGGAATTCCATTCCGATCCTCGGATCAAAATATCACCTATCAACCGGAATCCGCAAAAATTCAAACTTCGCCAATTCAAGCCTAATTCTACACCGAGCCTCCAATATCAATTCCGATCGCACTCCTACACCACAAATCATCCCCTAAAACTAACCAAATCACCAGAATTCACATCCGAGCCTTCTAACTATATAGTCAACTTCCGATTGACTTTTCCAAATCAAGCTTCCTTCTAAGAGGCTAAGTGCCTCATTTCCAACTAAAACCAACTCAATTCTATCCGATTTATTCAAATACTGATATTGAAGCATAGAACAACATAATATGGGGAAAACGGGACGGCAACTCACATGACAACGGGCCGGGTCGTCACAAAAACCAACAATAAGTGCAACTGAAATCCAAATCCACATCTTCATCTTAACCACTTTATCTTCGATTTCCCTTACTTTGTTTACTTCAATATTTTTTGAAACCTCCAAATATTCAACTTCTTCCAACAGCTTGTCTCTTTCTATCGTACACGACTCCAATAATTGCTTCAACATATTAATTGTAACATTAGAAGCATCCAATTTACACTGCAATTTATTAATTTCTACCAAAGCTCGGTGCGGAAAAGGTTCGTCTTTCCACTCCCAATATCCACACGACTAATTCTAATAAAAATGAACAATAATTATGTTAGAAGAAATAAAAATTTCAGTTTTGTACAAACAATTAACAAACTTACTTCAGGTTTTGCACATTTATAGAATCTTCTTCCGGGATTTTGAGGTGTGGTCGATTGAAATTGGTTGGCAATCTCTACGCAATGGCACCTTCTCTTTGATGTAGCACTAGACTCCAACGTTTATGAAATTAATTTGTTGAAATGGGCTATTTTGATGGAGCTAATATCATAGAGGGTTTGATGGAGATGGGAGTATAATTATAAATTAGGGTTGGGGTTTAATTTGGGTTATAAATTGCTGGGTGTGTTAGAGGTATTATTTGGTTTATTTATGGGTTATAGGTTGGTGGGTTATATTGGGGCGGGTCGTCTCTTATAAGACCAGATTTAAAAAGAGGCAAGGATTAATGCCATGTGGCACCTCCGTCAAACTAAGGGCAGATGTGTAAGGATAGTTGGACGGCAGGGACTTTAACGGCCCAATAGTAAAACGGGGGTCATTTTTAAACAATTTACCATACAGGGATATATCAGACCCTTTTCTATTTAGAGAATCGGTTGAAAAACGAGGAATGTTACAATGTTAAAATAGTTTGATTGAATGTATGTCAGAAGCAACAAGTTATCAAATACCACACAGTTTAAGATGTGTGTTTGCTACATTATTAGTATATTGTAAACCTGTGAACCCAAGAAAATTGTGGGAACAATTTAAGGAACCAATGTCTGAAGGTCATAAGCTACTGGCCAACATTGGAAGAAATGAGATCCGTTTCAAGTTTTGAACCATATTACTGACATATTGCATTCTATGGGTGTTGACATAAATGAATACAAAATTGTTCAATAAACAATCAGGCCTTCAACAATTGCGAAGGAAGCAAAGGAAGTTCATTTTGAGAGGACGACTATTGTCAGTGAACAAGACATATCATTATACAAGAAGTTAAATAGAGACAAACCTAAACATATAATACAATTATTGAAAGAATATTCTCAAGTAGAACATGAGCATTTTTCATTGATGGGCCAGGAGGAACAGGAAAAACATTCTTATATTGTTCTTTGCTTGCAACTATACGGTCTAAAGGGTATATAACATTGGCAACGACTATTTTTGGTGTAGCTGCTTCCATTCTTTCTGGTGGACGAACTGCACATTCACGGTTCAAAATCCCTATAAATATTGATGATAGTTTCAGTTGCAACATTAGCTAACAAGGCTCACTTGCATGCTTAATTCGAGAAGTGAAATTGATTGTATGGGATAAAGTGTCTATAGCAAATAAAAGAACGATTCAGGTTTTTGATTTGCTCTTGAAATACCTCATGGATGCAAATACAATTTTTGGTGAAACAGTAATGATTTTTGGAGGTGACTTCAGACAAGCGCTTCCTGTTATTCGTAATGGAAAGAAAGAAGATTTTATTAATGAAAGTTTGTTATACTCTGATATTTGGGAAGAACTTGAAAGATTGCCATTATCTTAAAATATGAGGTCAAAGGCAGATCCTTCATTCTGTGATTATTTAATTAGAATTGAAAATGAAAAAAAAAACAAACTCTACAAATAAAATTGAGATACCAGATACTTTAACTATTCCATTTACCACTGAAGGAGAATCATCAGAAAAATTATTCACAACAACATACCCAAATATGCATACATTTTTTTCAGCATCATCTTCAAGTTCTCACGTTATTCTGACAACAAAAAATAATTTTGTTAATGAAATAAATGATATGCTTATAGATCGATTCCAAGGGACACCAAAAACTTTTGTTGGTATTGATGAAATCAATGAACATAATGATCAGACACAATTTGAGGACCTATTGCATACTTTTAATCCCGCTTGTTTGCCACCGTATAAATTATCTTTGAAAGAGAATTGTTCGATATATTATTAAGAAATTTAAATCCATGTGAGGGCTTATGTAATTGTACACGACTGACTTGTTGCGACTTTAAAACACATGTTATAAGTGCTAAAATTACATTAGGTGATTTTAAAGATACGCATGTGTTTATACCAAGAATACCATTATTATCATCATAAGATGAAAAATTTCCTATTCCATTTAAGAGGACCCAATTTCCTATACGATTATGTTTTGCTATGACTATAAATAAAACACAAGGTCAAACATTAGACTTTGTTGGAATTTATTTGCGAGAACCTATTTTTTCGCATGGTCAACTTTATGTTGCTTTATCAAGAGCAAAGAGCTCAAATTGTATGAAAATGCTAATCCGACCACAAATTGCCGCTAACCATGATGACCACTCTACATATAATGTAGTTTACGATGAAATCATTCAAAAAGGTATTTTGCGAAGTTGATATAGCACGACCAAGTATTGCTTTGTTCTTTTCCAGTTCTATAATTCTTTACATGTTTACTGTTCAGCGTACTAATCATATCTTCTTTTACTCTTCTCCTTCGTGACAGTGACTGCTACAAAGTATGGAGTATAGACTTAATATTAATGACATAACTCCACAAACTAGCGAGTGGACCTGTAAGGTCCAGGTTATTGAGAAAGCTAGAGCAAGGCAGAGTAAGGATGGGCGAACAAGATTTCAAATTGCGACTGTGCAAGATGAGACGGTAATCTAGCCGCTGCAATGCTTAGTTTGCATTCCAATATTATATAAATACACTCATTTTTTTTACAGTAAATATTACATAAAATATGAAAGAAGACACAAAAAGTCCTTCTAGATGAAATGAAGAAAATAAATTTATCTTGATATTGGAAAAAAATTGTGATTTGGCACTTTATTTTGAGTAGTGCAATTGGATTTATACATAGTAGATAAATACAATATATTTAGTTAAATGTTATAGATTATTTAATAAATATTTTTTCTTTGATATTCTTACTTACCTTCTTTCTCCAAGAAATTTCTTTGCCCGATATTTGAAGCGTCTCTTTTACCAAATCTCAAAATTTTGATAGGGTGTTAGACAAGAGATATTGGTGTATACTAGTCCTTTTTAACGAGTTTAGTGATTAACTATATAGCAAATGCGACAATATCTTTTGTCTATTTTCTTAAAGGTCAAATATAGATAATTACATGTAAGCACAACCAGTGATTGAACTGCAACCAAAAGATATAAATGACAAATTGCAATAGATAAAAGTTCTTTACACTTAATATTCTAGAATATATATAATTTAATATTTTGGGAAAACAACAAATATTTTGGCATAATTCATGAGTTAGTTTTTACACGTTGCTTTACATCATCTACACTTTGTTTCCTCCCGATTCGCAAAGTGAAAATGCTTTTAGGAAGAATTATTCATTGTCTTTAGTCATTAACCATATCTTCTTGATAATTTTGACTTAGTTCTACCATATCATCACCACAACAAAAGACGGAATTTAGGAGCATTTAATCTTTACAGCCCTCTATTTGTGACCTAAAGGGAAATTGACACCTGACTCTTTCAACCACAATTTTGTTCTTACATTTGCCTCCTATTACACGACAATTAAGGATAATTGACCTACTGCCTTTTGTCTCTTTCATTTCTCGTCTTTGATTTTGTACATTCCTCATGTGCTATGTGCTGATAAGTTATAGTGAACGTGAAGTTCATACCTACTGTGACGATCCGACCAGTCATCTCATGAGTTACCATTCTGTTTCCTCTATTTCTGCTTTTTTATGCTTCGTTATCCGTGTTTGATGTGGTCAAATTGAACAGTTTGCATTCATAGTGGTTTTTCTAAGAAATGAGATACTTAGTCTCTTTTAAGAAGGGTTAAGTTGAAAAAGTCAATAAGAAGTTGACTTATGTATTAGAGGGCTCAGATGTGAGTTTTGATGCTTCGGTTAGCTTCAGGAGATGATTTGTGACTTAGGAGTGTGATCGGAATTGGTTTTGGAGGTCCGGTGTAGAATTAAGCTTGAATTGACGAAGTTAGTATTTTGGCAATTTTCGGTTGATATGTGAGATTTTGATTCGAGGGTCGTAATGGAATTTCGAGAGTGGCTGTAGCTCCGTTATGTCATTTGGAATGTGTGTGAAAAATTTCAGGTCATTCGGACGTGGTTTGGTTGGGATTTTTATCGAAAGTGTGTTTCGGAATTTTTAGAAAACTTAGGCTTGAATTCGATATAAATTGGTGGATTTGGTGTTGTTTGAGGTGTTTTGATGGTTGGAACAAGTTTGAATGAGGTTTTACGATGTGTTGGTATTTTTGGTTCATGTCCCGGGGGCCTCGGGGTGTTTTCAGATGGCTAACAGGAAGTTTTGAGACTTAAGGAATTGCAGAAGTTGCAGCAGCAGTTGCAGGTGTATTTTGGCCTTCGCGATCGCATGAGGTCCCTCGTGATCACGTAGAAGTATTTTGGCAGGCCATGATATTGTTCTTCGCATTCGCGTTAGTGTATTTGCGATCGCAAAAGGTTGGTTATTTGTGCTATGCGTTCGCGGGTGAGAGTTCGCGTTCGCATATATGAGTTTGAGGGGTCCAGGTGCAGTGTGCTACGCATTTGCATGAGAGAGGATGCGTTCGCGTAAGAGGGAAAGTTGAAGCATCGCGTTCGCGTAGATCATTTTTGAAGCCTTGGATTTTAGTGCTTCGCGATCGCGTGACCTTGGTCGCGATTGCAATGAAGGAATTGCAGGAACTGGGCAGAAAGTTATAAACATTTCATCCGTGAGTTTTAGTTATTTTTCCACCATCGTTGAGTATTTTGAGAACTCTTTGAGAGAAATTAAGATGGATTCAAGGAGGATTGATTGGAGGTAAGTCTTATGGACCAAAAAAGTGATTGTATTGTGAAATTATCCTAGATATTGATGGAAATTTAACCAAAAATGGAAGAACTAGGGCTTGGGATTTAGGAATTTTAATTTGGAATTGAGGGGTCATTTGGACTCCGATTTTGGTGTTCTCTATATATATGAACTCGTGGAAGGATAAGGAACTCATTGATGTAAAAAAAATTTAGTTTCGAGAAGCGGGCTCGGGGCTTGGGATTTGCTAATTTTGGGATTTTTATATTTTTAGATTGTTTTCGCTTGGGTTTTGTTCCCTTAGAATATTGTAACGTATTCGTTTTGATTTTGGATAGATTCGATGCGCGTGGAGGCCGATTCTAGGGGCAAAAGCATCGCTAGCTAGAGTTTTGGCCGGTTCGAGGTGAGTAGTCATTGTAAATGATGTCTTGAGTGTTTGAAACCCCGGATTTTACATCGTGGTGCTGTATTGAGATGAGACACGCGCTTGATGATGAGCGTGGGATCGTTTTATTCTGGGATTTTGACTTGGTCCGTCTCGATTAATGATTTTACCGCATATTTAATTGAGACTTATTTGCTATCATCATGATTTGGGCCGATTGCCGTATTTGGGCTTCATGCCAATTATTTGACCCCTTCGCAGAGTTTTTATTTCTGTTTTCTCACTATTTTTGACATATATTTGAACTCAGTCCTGTGGATATCTATTATTTTACAAACTTTGCCACTTTTACTCAGATTGAAACTTCAATAATATTTCTAAATGATATTTTGGGCTGAGAACCACTGTTTTACAAATGCCCGAGGGGCTTGTGATGATTTCCGGACTAAGTGATACCGAGGGCCATATGTGAGCATATGCTGAGTGATATGAGGACGAGGGCCAAAGATACTTTATATGGCACGATGTGGCTTGAGTGATGTGAGGCCGAGTGCCGAGTGATGATGCCACGAGGTGGCTTGATATAGCACTTGGGCCGTAAGGGGCCCCTCCGGAGGCTGCACACCCACAGTGAGCGCGGGTACCCATATTATCTGAGAGTGAGCCTGAGGGGTTGATACAGTTATGAGCGATTGATATTGAGCCCGAGGGGCGGATTTCTACTTGTTTCTTTACCTGTTAAATTACCTGTTTTACTTGTTCTTAAAAGATATATCAATTGATTCTTCACTGTTTTACTGCTTGATATAGAGTTGATTTGTGCCTTTACGTGTTTTCATGCTTTCAGCCATTATTTATGACTATTAATTATAGGGTCGGAGAACTCACATTACTCCCTACACCATGTGTGCAGATTCAGGCATCACAGAATCCGCTCTAGAGTGCTGATCCTTCCAGACCAAGTAGTGATCCGGAGACTACGAGGTAGCTGTTGGAGTCCGCAGCCCCGGTGCCTCCCTTATCCCTTATTATCTATGTTTTCTTCAGACTATTGTATCAGATTCCACACTTTGTAGACTTGTATCAGATTCAGTAGTAGCTCATGACTTGTGACACCCCAGTTTGGGTTGTATCGGGATGGTTCCCTTTGTTATTATCGCTATTTTTGCAAATTATGGTTATTATAATCATGTTTTAGAATTGTTTATGATAATTATTAGTTTAAAGAGGTGTTCTTTTCGGTTTGGCTGGTCTTGTCTTCACAAAAGGCGCCATCACGATCGGGTTCAGGGATTGGGTCGTGACAAGTTGGTATCAGAGCCTAGGTTTCTAGGTCTCACGAGTCATGACTAGGTTAGTAGAGTCTCGATGATCGGTACCGAGACATTTATTTTTATCCTCGAGAGGCTGCAGAACCATTAGGAAAAACTTCATATTCTTTCATTTTTTGTCGTGCGACTTTATTGATCCGAGAACTAAACTTCTGTTATTCTATTCTCTCGCAGATGGCGAGGACTCGCGCTACTGGATGAGGTGGACGACCACCAGTGCCACTCACTGAGGCCACCAGAGGCCGTGGACGCGGTCATGGACATGGCAGAGGCAGAGTAGGGTAAGCAGCACCTGTTGATCCACCAGTTGCCCTAGCTCTAGATCAGGCTCTAGTAGCTGCACCAGTTCAGGCACTAGCTATGCCCATCATGATTCTGGGTCTACAGGAGACCTTGGCATAGATTGTGACAATTTGCACTGGCCTGGCTCAGGCAGTTTCAGCCACCACAGTGCAGCTTCTTCACAGTCCGGGGGTGGCAATCACACCCCCACTGCTCGCATACCTGAGCAGGTTGTGCAGGGGTTACAGACACCGGAGGCACCTCCAGCTCAGCCGGTTGCACCAGCTCAGGAGTTCCCAGTACCAATTATGTTAGATGATGAGCAACGTCGTCTTGAGAGGTTTGGTAGACTCCAGCCTTCGTCATTCAGTGGTGCTAAAGGCGAGGATGCCTAGGGTTTTCTTGACAAGTGTCAGTGGATGCTCCGTACAACAGAGATTCTTCAGAGTTGGCTTGTCATGCCGTTTGGATGGTTCCAACTGATCGTGAGAGGATCAGGAGATTTGTTGATGGCCTTAACTACCATCTCCCTATTCTTATGACTATAGATAGAGTATTGGGTGCTATGTTCGAGGAAGTGGTTGATATAGCTTGAGAGATTGAGACGGTTCGCCTTCAGGATCGAGAGGAGAGGGAGGCTAAGAGGCCTCGAGGATTGGGCAGTTATAGTGGTGCTCCTTCGAGGGGCCAGTTCTAGCATGGTAGAGGTCGTTCTTTCAGGCCCGCTTATTCAGCCCGTCCAGAGCATCACGAGGCATATTCAGGTCGTGGTTATCATGGTGTCAGCAGGGCCAGCCTTCACTCGGTGCCCTTCCAGCCCAGAGTTCATCTCGTGACCCATCAGCTCAGGGTTCTTCTATGCCGAGCGCATCAGCTGGTCATTACAGTGCCAGGGGTTCCCTTAGTCCCCTTCTCCAGCACCTGGATGTTGTTTTGAGTATGGAGAGTTTGGGAATGTGTGGAGGCAGTGTATTCGTCGTGTTACAAGTTCATCTCAGCAGAGGGGTCAGCTCTCGTCTTCTGCTCTAGTTACTTTACCACCCGCCCAACAAGCTAGGGGTGCAGGTCAGGCAGCCAGGGGTTGCCCTAGGGGGGAGGTCGATCAGGCGGTGGCCAGGCTCGTTTCTATGCTATTCCAGGCAGGGTAGATGCTATTACTTCCGATGCTGTTATTACAGGTATTGTTTCAGTCTGCCATAGAGATGCCTCTGTATTATTTGATCCTGGTTCCACCTATTCTTATGTGTCCTCATATTTTGTTCATTATTTGGGTGCGCCCCGGGAGTCTCTTGCTTTGCCTGTTCATGTGTCTACCCTGGTGGGAGATACTGTATTATGGACCGTGTGTATCAGTCATGTGTTGTGACTATTGGGGTCTGGAAACCCGAGTTGATCTATTTCTATTGAGCATGGTGGACTTTGTTGTTATTTTGGGCATGGATGGGTTGTCTCCATGTCATGCTATTCTAAACTGTCATGCTAAGATAGTCACTTTGGCTATGCCGGGTGTACCGAGGAATGAGTGGCGTGGTATGAATGATTATGTTCCTAGTAGAGTGATCTCTTTCCTGAAAGCCCAGAATATGGTTGGCAAGGGTTGTCTGTCATATCTAGCTATCTACGGGACGTTGGAGCTGAGACTCCCAGTATTGATTCTGTCCCAGTAGTGAGGGATTTTCCCGATGTTTTTCCTACTGACCTGTCGAGTATGCCACTGGACAGGAATATTGATTTTGGTATTGACCTGGTGCCAGGCACTCAGCCTATTTTCATTCTGCCATATCGTATGGCACCAGCAGAATTGAAAGAATTGAAAGAGCAACTTCATGAACTCCTAGATAAGGGGTTCATTTGGCCTAGTGTGTCGCTGTGGGGTGCGCCGATTTTGTTTGTGAAGACGAAGGATGGCACAATGAGGATGTGCATTGATTATAGGCAATTGAACAAAGTAACCATTAAGAACAAGTATCCCCTGCCTTGTATAGATGATTTATTTGGCCAGCTTCAAGAAGCGAATGTGTTCTCCAAGATTGATCTCTGTTTGGGCTATCACCAGTTGAAGATCATAGATTCAGATATTCTTAAAATTGCTTTCAGGACTAGATATGATCACTACGAGTTCCTGGTTATGTCTTTTGGGCTGACCAATGCCCCAGTAGCGTTCAAGCATCTGATAAACATCGTGTTTCGGCCTTATCTTGATTTGTTTGTTATAGTCTTCATTAATGATATTCTGGTATATTCGCGTAGTTAGGAGGAGCATGCAGAGCATTTGAGGTGATTGTTTTGCAGCGATTGAGGGAGCAGAAGCTTTATGCAAAGTTCTCCAAGTGTGAGTTTTGGCTCAGGTCAGTGGCATTCTTGGGGCATGTTGTGTCCAATGAGTGGATTCAGGTTGACCTAAAGAAGATAGAGGCGGTGCAGAGTTGGCCCAGACCGTCCTCAGCCATAGAGATTTGTAGTTTTCTTGGGTTGGCAAGCTATTATCGCTAGTTTGTTCATTAATTTTCATCCATTCCATCGCCCTTGACTAAGCTGACTCAGAAGGGTGCTCCATTTGTATGGTCGGACGAGTGTGAGGAGAGCTTTCAAAAGCTTAAGACAGCTTTGACCACAACTCCAATGTTGGTTTTGCCATCAGCTTTAGGTTCATATACTGTGTATTGTGATGCTTTGAGAGTTAGGATTGGTTGTGTATTGATGCAGGAGGGTAGAGTTATTGCGTATGCTTATCCTCAGTTGAAGCCTCATGAGAAGAACTGCCATGTTCATGATTTGGAGTTGGATGCTATAGTTCATGTATTGAAGATTTGGAGGCATTACTTATATAGCGTAACTTCTGAGGTATTCACTAATCATCGCAGTCTTCAACATTTGTTCAAGCAAAAGGATCTTAATTTTAGGCAGCAGAGATGTCTAGAGTTGCTTAAGGATTATGATATTACTATTTTGTATCATCCGGGAAAGGCTAATGTAGTGGCAGATGCTTTGAGCTGAAAGGCAGTGAGTATAGGGAGTTTGGCGTATATTCTAGTTGGGGAGAGACCCCTTGTAGTTGATGTTCAGAACTTGGCCAATCGGTTTGTGAGATTAGATATTTCAGAGCCTTGTTGAGTGTTGGCTTGCGTGGTATCTCAGTCTTCTTTATATGCTTGCATTAGAGAGCACTAGTATGATGATCCGCATTTGCTTGTCCATAAGGACAGAGTTCAGCATGACGATGCTAGAGATGTGACCATTCGTGATGATTGAGTGTTGACGATGCAGGGCCGGATTTGCGTGCCCAAGTGGATGGGCTTCGGGAGTTGATATTGGAGGAGGCCCATAGCTCGTGGTATTCCGTTCATCCGGGTGCCGCGAAGATGAATCAAGATCTTAGATAGCATTATTAGTGGCGGAGAATGAAGAAATATATTATGGGGTTTGTAGCTTGGTGTCTCAATTGTCAGCAGGTGAAATATGAGCATTAGAGACTGGGTGGATCGCTTCAGCAGATGGTTATTCCTGAGTGGAAGTGGGAGAGGATCACTATAGATTCCTGGATGGTTATAGATAGGCTGACCAAGTCCTCGCACTTCATTCCTCTCTGTACTACTTATTCTTCAGAGCGGCTGGCAGAGATATATATTCGGGAGATTGTTCGGTTGCATGGTGTCCCAGTTTCTATCATATCAGATCGGGGCACTCAGTTCACTTCCCAGTTTTGGAAGTCTGTTCAGCGAGAGTTGGGTACCCAGGGAACTTGAGCACAACTTTTCACCCTCAGATGGATGGGCAGTCCGAGCGCACCACTTAGATATTGGAGGATATGCTATGCGTTGGTGTTATTGATTTCGGAGGTTCATAGGATCGGCTTCTACCGCTTTCAGAGTTTGCTTATAACAACAGCTACCAATCGAGGGTTCAGATGGCTCCATATGAGGCTTTGTACAGGAGGCGGTATAGATCTCCGGTTGGTTGGTTCGAGTCCGGTGAGGCTAGGCTATTGGGGACGGATTTGGTTCAGGATGCTTTACATAAAGTGAAGGTAATTCAGGAGAGACTCCGTATGGTGCAGTCGAGGTAGAAGAGTTATGCGGACAGGCAGGTTGGAGATGTATCCTACATGGTTAGTGAGAAGGTCCTGTTGAAGGTTTCACCCACAAAAGGTGTTATGAGATTCGGAAATAAAGGAAAGTTGAGTCCGCGGTTCATTGGGCCTTTTGAGGTACTTCGTAGGATTGGGGAGGTGGCTTATGAGCTTTCCTTGCCACCGATCTTGTCGAGTGTGCATCCAGTTTTCCATGTTTCTATGCTCCGAAAGTATATTGGGGACCCGTCCCATGTTCTGTATTTCAGTACGGTTCAGTTGGAGGGTGATTTGACTTATGATGCAGAGCTAGCAACTATTTTGGAGCGACAGGTTCGAAAGTTGAGGTAAAAGGATGTAGCTTCAATGAAGGTGCAGTTGAGAGGTCGACCCTTGGAGGAGGCTACCTGGGAGACCGAGCGGGAGATATGGAGCAGATATCCTCACCTATTTGAGGCTTCAGGTATGTTTCTTTGCTCGTTCGAGAATGAAAGTTTGTTTTTGTTGGGGAGGATGTGATGACCCGACCAGTCGTCTCATGAGTTGCTGCTCTGTTTCCCCCATTTTTGCTTCTTTATGCTTCGTTATCCGTGTTTGATGTGGTCAAGTTGAACAGTTTGCGTTCGGAGTGGTTTTGGTAAGAAATGAGATACTTAGTCTCTTTTTAGAAGGGTTAAGTTAGAAAAGTCAATCGAATGTTGAATTATGTGAGAGGGCTCGGATGTGAGTTTCGTTGGTTCGGTTAGCTTCAGGAGGTAATTTGTGACTTCGGAGTGTGATCGGAATTGGTTTTGGAGGTCCGATGTAGAATTAGGCTTGAATTGGCGAAGTTAGTAGTTTGGCGATTTTTGGTTGATATGTGAGATTTTGATCCAAGGGTCGGAATGGAATTCTGTGAGTGGTTGTAGCTTCGTTATGTCATTTGGGATGTGTGTGCAAAATTTCAGGTCATTCGGACGTAGTTTGGTTGGGTTTTTGATCGAAAGTATGTTTCGGAAGTTTTTAGAAAACTTAGGCTTGAATTCGATGTAAATTGGTGGATTTTGGTGTTGTTTGAGGTGTTTTGATGGTTGGAAAAAGTTTGAATGCGGTTTTAGGATGCGTTGGAGTTTTTGGTTGAGGTCCCGGGGGCCTCGGGGTATTTTCGGATGGCTAACGGGAAGTTTTGAGACTTAAGGAATTGTAAAAGTTGCAACAGCAGTTGCAGGTGTATTTTGGCCTTCGCGATCGCGTGAGGTCCCTCGCGATCGCGTAGAAGGATTTTGGCAGACCAGGATATTGTTCTTCACGTTCACGTTAGTGGATTTGCGATCACGGAAGGATGGTTATTTGTGCCACGTTGTCGCGGGTGAGAGTTCGCGTTCGCGTATAAGGGTTTGAGGGGTCTAGGTGCAGTGTGCTACGCATTCGCATGAGAGAGGATGCGTTCGCGTAAGAGGGAAAGTTGAAGCATCGCATTCGCATAGATCATTTTTGAAGCCTTGGATTTTAGTCCTTCGCGATCGCATGACTTTGGTCGCGATCGCGATGAAGGAATTGCAGGAACTGGACAGAAAGTTATAAACATTTCATCCGCGAGTTTTAGTCATTTTTCCACCATAGTTGAGTATTTTGAGAGCTCTTTGAGAGAAATTGAAGAGGGATTCAATGAGGATCAATTGGAGGTAAGTCTTATGGACCAAAAACGTGATTCTATAGTGAAATTAACCTAGAAATTCATGAAAATTTAACAGAAAATGGAAGAACTAGGGCTTGGGATTTAGGAATTTTAATTTGGGATTTGAGGGGTCTTTTGAACTCCGATTTTGGTGTTCTTTATATGTATGAACTCATGGAAGGATAAGGAACTCATTGATGTGAAAATATTTGAGTTTCGAGAAGCAGGCTCGAGGCTCGAGATTTGCTAATTTTGGGATTTTTTATATTTTTTTATTGTTTTCGCTTGGGTTTTGTTCCCTTAGTAAATTGTGACGTATTCATTCTGATTTTGGATAGATTCGATGTACGTGGAGGCTGATTCTAGGGGCAAAGGCATCGCGAGCTAGAGGTTTGGCCGGTTCGAGGTGAGTAGTGATTGTAAATGATGTCCTGAGGGTTTGAAACACCATATTTCATATCGTGGTGTTGTATTGAGATGAGACACGCACTTGATGATGAGTGTGAGGTCGTTTTCTTCTGGGATTCTGACTTGGTCCGTCCGGATTAATGATTTTACCGCGTATTTAACTGAGACTTATTTTCTATCATCATGATTTGGGCTGATTGCCATATTTGGGCTTCGTGCCAATTATTTGACCCCTTTTGAGAGTTTTTATTACTGTTTTCTCACTGTTTTTGACTTATATTTGAACTAAGTCCTGTGGATTTCTATTATTTTACAAACTCAACCACTTTTACTAGGATTGAAACTTAAATAATATTTCTAAATGATATTTTGGGCTGAGAACTACTGTTTTACAAATGCCCGAGGGGTTTGTGATGATCTCCAGACTGAGTAAGGCTAAGGGCCATATGTGAGGATATGCTGGGTGATATGAGGCAGAGGGCCTGAGATACTTTATATACCACTATGTGGCTTGAGTGATGTTTGGCCTAATGACGAGTGATGATGCCACGAGGTGGCTTGATATAATGCTTGGGCCATAAGGGGACCCTCCAGAGTCTTCATACCTACAGTGAGCGCGGGTACCCATATTATCTGAGAGTGAGCCCGAGGGGCTGATACTGTTCTGGGCTTTTTGATGCTGAGCCCGAGGGGAGGATTTCTACTTGTTACTTTACCTATTAAATTACCTGTTTTACTTGTTCTTAAAAGAGATTTCATTTGATTCTTCACTGTTTTACTGCTTGATATAGAGTTGCTTTGTGCCTTTACGTGCTTTCACGCTTTCAGCCATTATTTATGATTATTACTCACTAGGTCGGAGTACTCATATTACTCCCTGCACCATGTGTGCAGATTCACGCATCACAGAGTCCACTCTTGAGTGCTGATCCTTCCAGACCAAGAAGTGATCCGGAGACTACGAGGTAGCTATTGGCGTCCACAGCCCCGTGCCTCCCTTATCCCTTAATATCTATGTTTTCTTCAGACTATTATATCGGATTCCATACTTTGTAGACTTATATTAAATTCAGCAGTAGCTCGTAACTTGCGACACCCTAGTTTGGGCTGTGTTGGGATGGTTCCCTTTGTTATTATCATTGTTTTCGCAAATTATGGTTATTTTAATCATGTTTTAGAATTGTTTATGATAATTATTGGTTTAAAGAGGTGTTCTTTTCGGTTTGACTAGTCTTGTTTTCACGAAAGGTGCCATCACGATCGAGTTCAAGGATTGTGTCATAACAAGTTGGTATCAAAGCCTAGGTTGCTAGGTCTCACGAGTCATGAGCAGGTTAGTAGAGTCTCGAGGATCGGTACCGAGACATCTGTATTTATCCTCAAGAGGCTATAGAAACTTTAGGAAAAACTTCATATTCTTGAAATTTTTGTCGTGTGACTTTGTTGATCCGAGAACTAAACTTCTGTTAATCTATTCTCTCGCAGATGGCGAGGACTCGCGCTCCCGGACAAGGTGGACGATCACCAGTGCCACCCACTGAGGCCAAAAGAGATCGTGGACGTGGTCGTGGATGTGGCAGAGGCAGAGTAGCATGGGCATCACCTGTTGATCCACCAGTTGCCCCAACTCCAGATTAGGCTCCAGCAACTGCACCAGTTCAGGAACCAGCTATGCCCATCGTGATTCCGGGTCTACAGGAGACCTTGGCATAGATCTTGACAGTTTGCACTGGCCTGGCTCAGGCAGTTTCAGCCACCACAGCACAGCTACTTCACAGGCCGGGGGAGGCAATCACACCCCCGCTGCTCGCACACCTGAGCAGGTAGTGCAGGGGTTACAAACACTGAGGCACCTCCAGCTCAGCCGGTTGTACCAGCTCAGGAGTTCGTAGTACCAGTTATGTTAGATGATGAGCAGTGTCGTCTTGAGAGGTTTGGTAGACTCCAGCCTCCGTCATTTAGTAGTGTTGAGGGCGAGGATGCCTAGGGTTTTCTTGACAAGTGTCAGCGGATGCTCCGTACAACAGGGATTCTTGAGACTAGTGGTGTGCGATTCACCACCTTTCAGTTTATTGGGGTTGCCTTCACTTGGTGGGAGGCGTATGAGAGGCGTAGACCTGTTGGTGCAACGCCCCTTACTTGGCAGAAGTTCTCCACTCTCTTCTTGGAGAAGTATGTACCGTAGTCCCGTAAAGAGGAGCTGCACAGACAGTTTGAGTGGTTGAGACAGGGGGATATGACTGTGTCCCAGTATGAGATGGGGTTTTCAGAGTTGGCTCGTCATGTCGTTGGATGGTTCCAACTGATCGTGAGAGGATCAGTAGATTTGTTGATGGCCTTAACAACCATCTCCGTATTCTTATGACTAGAGATAGAGTATTGGGTGCTACGTTCGAGACAGTGGTTGATATAGCTTGAGAGATTGAGACGGTTCGCAATCAGGATCGAGAGGAGAGGGAGGCCAAGAAGCCTCGAGGATCGGGCAGTTATAGTGGTGCTCCTTCGAGGGGCCAGTTCCAGCATGGTAGAGGTCATTCTTTCAGGCCTACTCATTCAGCCCGTCTAGAGCATCGCGGGGCATCTTTAGGTTGTGGTTATCATGGGTCTTATCAGGGTCAGCCTTCACTCTGTGCCCGTCCAGCCCATAGTTCATATAGTGCCCCATCAGCTCAGGGTTCTTCTATGCCGAGCGCATCAGCTGGTCATTCCGGTGCCAGGGGTTCCCTTTAGTCCCCTTCTCCAGCACCTGGAAGTTGTTTTGAGTGTGGAGAGTTTAGGAATGTGTGGAGGCAGTGTCCTCATCGTGTTGCAAGTTCATCTCAGCATAGGGGTCAGCCCTCGTCTTCTGCTGTAGTTACTTCACCACCCGCCCAGCCAGCTAGGGTTGGAGGTCAGGAAGCGAGGGGTCGCCCTAAAGGGGAGGTCGATCAGGCGGTGGCCAGGCTCGTTTCTATGCTATTCCAGGCAGGGCAGATGCTATTGCTTCCGATGCTGTCATTACAGGAATTGTTTCAGTCTGCCATAGAGATGCCTCTGTATTATTTGATCTCGGTTCCACTTATTCTTATGTGTCCTCATATTTTGCTCATTATTTGGGTGCACCCCGGGAGTCTTTTTCTTTGCCTATTCATGTGTCTAACCCGGTGGGCGATACTGTCATTGTGGACCGCGTGTATCAGTCATGTGTTGTGACTATTGGGGGTCTGGAGACCCAAGTTGATCTATTGCTATTGAACATGGTGGACTTTGATGTTATTTTGTGCATGGATTGGTTGTCTCCGTGTCATGCTATTCTAAACTGCCATGCTAAGATAGTAATTTTGGCTATGCCGGGTGTACCGAGGATCGAGTGGCGTGGTATGACTGATTATGTTCCTAGTAGAGTGATCTCTTTCCTGAAAGCCTAGCATATGGTTGGCAAGGATTGTCTGTCATGCCTAGCTTTTATGCGGGACGTTGGAGCTGAGACTCCCACTATTGATTCTGTCCCAGTTGTGAGGGATTTTCCTGATGTTTTTCCTGCAGACCTGCCGAGTATGCAATCGGACAGAGATATTGTTTTTGGTATTGACCTGGTGCCGGGCACTCAGCCCATTTTCATTCTGCTATATCGTATGGCACCAGTAGAATTGAAAGAATTGAAAGAGCAGCTTCATGAACTCCTAGATAATAGGTTAATTTGGCCTAGTGTGTCGCCGTGGGGTGCGACGGTTCTGTTTGTGAAGAAGAAGGATGGCACAATGAGGATGTGCATTGATTACAGGCAATCGAACAAAGTAACCATTAAGAACAAGTGTCCCCTACCTCGTATAGATGATTTATTTGACCAGCTTCAAGGAGCGAGGGTGTTCTCCAAGATTGATCTCCGTTCGGGCTATCACTCATTGAAGATCAGAGATTCAGATATTCTTAAAATTGCTTTCAAGGCTAGATATGGTCACTATGAGTTCCTCATTATGTCTTTTGGGCTGACCAATGCCCCAGCAGCGTTTATGCATCTGATAAACATCGTGTTCCGGCCTTATCTTGATTCGTTTGTTATAGTCTTCATTGATAATATTCTGGTATATTCGCGTAGTCAGGAGGAGCATGCAGAGAATTTGAGGCTTGTGTTGCAGCGATTGAGGGAGCAAAAACTTTATGCAAAGTTCTCCAAGTGTGAATTTTGGCTCAGGTCAGTGGCATTCTTGGGCATTTTGTGTCCAGTGAGAGGATTCAGGTTGACCCAAAGAAGATAGAGGCAGTGCAGAGTTGGCCCAGACCGTCCTCAGGCACAGAGATTCATAGTTTCCTTGGGTTGGCAGGCTATTATCGCCGGTTTGTTCAGGGATTTTCATCCATTCCATCGCCCTTGACTAAGTTGACTCAGAAGGGTGCTCCATTTGTATGGTCGTACGAGTGTGAGGAGAGCTTTCAGAAGCTTAAGACAGGTTTGACCACAGCTCCAGTATTGGTTAGGCCACCAGCTTCAGGTTCATATACCGTATATTGTGATGCTTAGAGAGTTGGGATTGGTTGTGTATTGATGCAGGAGGGTAGAGTTATTGCGTATGATTGTCGTCAGTTGAAGCCTCACGAGAAGAACTACCACGTTCATGATTTGGAGTTGGCTGCTATAGTTAATGCATTGAAGATTTGGAGGCATTACTTGTATGGCATATCTTGTAAGGTATTCACTGATCATCGTAGTTTTCAGCATTCGTTCAAGAAAAAGGATCTTAATTTGAGGCAGCGGAGATGGCTAGAGTTGCTTAAGGATTATGATATTACTATTTTGTATTATCCGGGAAAGGCCAATGTTGTGGCAGATGCTTGGAGCTAAAAGGCAGTGAGTATAGGGGGTTTGGCATATATTCTAGTTGGGGAGAGACCCCTTGCAGTTGATGTTCAGACCTTGGCCAATCGGTTTGTGAGATTAGATATTTCGGAGCCTAGTCAAGTGTTGGCTTGTGTGGTATCTCGGTTTTCTTTATATGATCGCATCAGAGAGAAACAGTATGATGATCCGCATTTGCTTTCCTTAAGGACAGAGTTCAACATGACAATGCTAGAGATGTGACCATTCTTGATGATGGAGTGTTGAGGATGCAGGGCTGGATTTGTGTGCCCAATGTGGATGGGCTTCGGGAGTTGATATTGGAGGAGGCCCATAGCTTGCGATATTCCATTTATCCGGGTGCCGCAAAGATGTATCAGGATCTTAGACAACATTGTTGGTTGCGGAGAATGAAGAAAGATATTGTGGGGTTTGTAGCTCGGTGTCTCAATTGTCAGCAGGTGAAATATGAGCATCAGAGACCGGGTGGATCACTTCAGCAGATGGTTATTCCCGAGTGGAAGTGGGAGAGGATCACTATAGATTTTATTTCCGGGCTCCCACGGACTTTGAAGAAGTTCGATGCTATTTGGGTGATTGTAGACAGGCTGACCAAATCCGTGTACTTCATTCCTCTCTGTACTACTTATTCTTCAGAGCGGCTGGCAGAGATATATATTTGGGAGATTGTTCGGTTGCATGGTGTCCCAGTTTCTATCATATCAGATCGGAGCACTTAGTTCACTTCCTAGTTTTGGAAGTTTGTTCAGCGAGAGTTGGGTACCCAGGGCAGTTGAGCACAACTTTTCACCCTTAGACGGACGGGCAGTCCGAGCGCACCATTCAGATATTGGAGGATATGCTACGCGTCTGTGTTATTGATTTTGGAGGGTCATGGGATCAGTTTTTGCCGCTTGTAGAGTTTGCTTATAACAACAGCTACCAATCGAGTATTCAGAAGGCTCCATATGAGGCTTTGTACGTGAGGCGATGTAGATCTCCGGTCGATTGGTTCGAGCCCGGTGAAGCTAGGCTATTGGGGACGGATTTGGTTTAGGATGCTTTAGATAAAGTGAAGGTAATTCAGGAGAGAGTCCGTACGGCGCAGTCGAGGCAGAAGAGTTATACGGACATGAAGGTTCGAGATGTATCCTACATGGTTGGTGAGAAGGTCCTGTTGAAGGTTTCGCCCACGAAGGGTGTTATGAGATTCGGAATGAAAGGGAAGTTGAGTCCGTGGTTCATTGGGCCTTTTGAGGTATTTTGGAGGATTGGGAAGGTGGCTTATGAGCTTGCCTTGCCACCCAGCTTGTCGAGTGTGCATCTAGTTTTCCATGTTTCTATGCTTCGGAAGTATATTGGGGACCCGTCCCATTTTCTGGATTTTAGTACGGTTCAGTTGGAGGGTGATTTGACTTATGATGTAGAGCTAGCAGCTATTTTGGAGCGACAGGTTCGAAAGTGGAGGTCAAAGGATGTAGCTTCAGTGAAGGTGCAGTTGAGAGGTTGACCCTTGGAGGAGGCTACCTGGGAGACCGAGCAGGAGATGCAGAGCAGATATCCTCACCTATTTGAGGCTTCAGGTACGTTTCTTGACTCGTTCGAGGACGAAAGTTTGTTTAAGTTGGGGAGGATGTGACGACCCGATCAGTCGTATCATGAGTTACTGCTCCGTTTCCCCCATTTGTGCTTTTTTATGCTTCGTTATCCGTGTTTGATGTGGCCAAGTTGAACAGTTTGCGTTCGGAGTGGTTTTGGTAAGAAATGAGATTCTTGGTCTCTTTTTAGAAGGGTTAAGTTGAAAAAGTCAATCGGATGTTGACTTATGTGTTAGAGGGCTTCGATGTGAGTTATGATGGTTCGGTTAGCTTCAAGAGGTGATTTGTGACTTAGGAGTGTGATCGAAATTGGTTTTGGAGGTCCGGTGTAGAATTAGGCTTGAATTGGCGAAGTTAGTATTTTGGCGATTTTCGGTTGATATGTGATATTTTGATCTGAGGGTCGAAATGGAATTCCGAGAGTGGCTGTAACTTCGTTATGTCATTTGGGATGTGTGTGCAAAATTTTAGGTCATTCGGACGTGGTTTGGTTGTATTTTTTATCAAAAGTGTGTTTCGGAAATTTTTAGAAAACTTAGGCTTGAATTCGATGTAAATTGGTGGATTTGGTGTTGTTTGAGGTGTTTAGATGGTTGGAACAAGTTTGAATGAGGTTTTATGATGCGTTGGTATTTTTGGTTGGGGTCCCGGGGGCCTCGGGGTTTTTTCGGATGGCTAACGGGAAGTTTTGAGACTTAAGAATTGCATAAGTTGCAGCAGCAATTGCAGGTGTATTTTGGCCTTCGTGATTGCGTGAGGTCCCTCGTGATCGCGTAGAAGGATTTTGGCAGACCAGGATATTGTTCTTCGCGTTCGCGTTAGTGGATTTGCGATTGTGGAAGGTTGGTTATTTGTGTTACGCGTTCGCGGGTGAGAGTTCGCGTTCGCATATATGAGTTTGAGGGGTCCAGGTGCAGTGTGCTACGCGCTCACACGAGAGAGGACACGTTCGCGTAATAGGGAAAGTTGAAGCATCGCGTTCGCGGTTGTGTGGTCGCATTTGCGTAGATCATTTTTGAAGCCTTGCATTTTAGTGCTTTGTGATCACATGACCATGGTTGCGATCGCGATGAAGGAATTGTAGGAACTGGGCAAAAAGTTATAAACATTCTATCTGCGAGTTTTAGTCATTTTTCCATCATAGTTGAGTATTTTGATAGCTCTTTGAGAGAAATTGAAGAGAGATTCAAGGAGGATTGATTGGAGGTAAGTCTTATTAACCAAAAACATGATTATATTGTGAAATTAACCTAGAAATTCATGGAAATTTAACCAAAAATGGAAGAATTAGGGTTGAGATTTTAGAATTTTAATTTGGAATTTGAGGGGCCATTTGGACTCCGATTTCGGTATTCTTTATATGTATGAACTCGTGGAAGGATAAGGAACCCATTGATGTTAAAACTTCTGAGTTTTGAGAAGCAGGCCCGAGACTCAGGCTTTACTAATTTCGGGATTTTTGATATTTTTTGATATTTTTTGATTGTTTTCATTTGGGTTTTGTTCCCTTAGCGTATTATGACGTATTCATTCTGATTTTGGATAGATTCGACACGCGTGTAGGTCAATTCTAGGGGCAAAGGCGTCGCGAGCTAGAGTTTTGGCCGGTTCGAGGTGTGTAGTGATTGTAAATGATGTCCTGAGAGTTTCAAAACTCGGATTGCACAGTGTGGTGCTGTATTAAGATACGACACGCGCTTGATAATGAGCGTGGGGTCATTTTCTTTTGGGTATTGTGACTTGGTCCGTCCCGATTAATCATTTTATCGTGTATTTAATTGAGACTTATTTGCTATCATCATGATTTGGGCTGATTGCCATATTTGGGCTTTGTGCCAATTATTTGACCCCTTCGGAGAGTTTTTATTACTGTTTCCTCACTGTTTTTGACTTATATTTGAACGCATTCCTGTGGATATCTATTGTATTACAAACTCAGCCACTTTTACTCAGATTGAAACTTAAATAATATTTCTAAATGATATTTTGGACTGAGAACTACTGTTTTACAAATGCCCAAGGGGCTTGTGATGATTTCCGGACTGAGTGAGGCCGAGGGCCATATGTGAGGATATGCTGAGTGATATGAGGGCGAGGGCCTGAGATACTTTATATGCCATGAGGTGGCTTGAGTGATGTGAGGCCGAGTGCCGAGTGACGATACCACGAGGTGGTTTGATATAGCGCTTGGGCCGTAAGGGGCCCCTCCAAAGTCTGCACTCCCACAGTGAGTGCGGGTACCAATATGATCTGAGAGTGAGCCCGAGGGGCTGATATTGTACTGAGAGTGTGCCCGAGGGGCAAATTTCTACTTGTTACTTTGCCAGTTAAATTACCTATTTTACATGTTCTTAAAAGATATTTCATTTGATTCTTCATTGTTTTACTGCTTGATATAGAATTGCTTTGTGCCTTTACGTGTTTTCATGCTTTCCGCCATTATTTATGATTATTACTCACTGCTCACGTTAGTCCCTACACCATGTGTGCAGATTCAGGCATCGCAGAGTCTGCTCCTGAGTGCTGATCCTTCCAGACCAGGCAGTGATCCGGAGACTATGAGGTAGCTGTTGGCATCCGCAGCCCCCGTGCCTCCCTTATCCCTTATTAATCTATGTTTTCTTTAGACTATTATATCAGATTCTATACTTTGTAGACTTGTATCAGATTCAGTAGTAGCTCATGACTTGTGACACCCCGGTTTGGACTGTGTCGGGATGGTTCCCTTTGTTATTATCGTTGTTTCCATAAATTATGGTTATTTTAATCATATTTTAGAATTATTTATGATAATTAATTGTTTAAAGATGTGTTCGTTTGTTTGGCTAGCCTTGTCTTCACGAAAGGCACCATCACGACCGGGTTCAGGGATTGTGTCGTGACACCTACTTACTTATTTTACGTATACAACATATTTTTCTCCTTATCCTAAGTAACCATTACTTTTTCTCCTCCTTAAACTCACCTAAAAGCAAGCCTTAATCCAGTAAGCATGTTTTTGGTATCACACTAATCATATACTGATGGCTCAACTTCTGCAATATTACAACTCCTTGGTGAAACTACATAACATACATGTATAATATCTAATTCACTATAATTTACTTAATACTATAATAATTTTATCTAACAAATGATGGGTTTCGGCTCGGGCTTAGCACGAGCCATCTTTAACTAGTAAATGTAATAAACTAGTAATTGTCGGCACGTACGTAATAAGTTGAAGGGAAAATAGCCAAATATATCGTAAAAATTGCACGGGGTGCCCTATTTGGGCACCCCTTTTTAACCTGTAGCCGCTTTGTCTTTCTGTTTGCATCCGTACCCGTTTTTTAATTAAAAGGCTTTAAAAAAAACTATTTTCCCTTATTTATTAAAAGACTACTTTCTCTCAAGTGTACACTAGTCCTCTACTGTGTCTGTCTCTCTCTCTCCTGTTATTGGCATTTTTTTATTTGTTCTTCTCTAAAATCAAACGATTTTCGTAGTTGTTTTAATTTTTCAACTGCTAGTCGTTGTTGTTCTCACATTACGATTTAATCATAGGTACATTGTATTAACTTTGTAGATTTTATTTAATGATTTAATTTTTGCTTTTGATCTTAATAGTCATGTATTTATGATAAAATAGTTTCTATGTTTGATAAAATAATTTTTGGGTTTAGTTCGGTAAGTGCATTAGTTTTACTTTTACGATTGTATTTTTAGGTTTTTTGAACAAGTGTTTATGTTGTTGATGAAAGCTCTATAAATTCTTCAGTGATTAGACGTCCAAATTTTTTAAAATTTTGATAGTTAAATAAATGATACTATTAAAGTGTGAAATTTATAATAGTTCAATGATACCTTAGATAGCAGCCGAAGTTTTTTTTTTCATGTTTTGGTATTATTTTTTGATTTGAATTTGTGTTTTGTTTTTTGCTGAATGTTTTGTGTTTGTAACTGGTGAAGTTCAGCTTTAGGAGCTAAAGTTTTTGTGTTTGTAACTGGTGAAGTCCTGCTTTAGGAGCTAAAGTTTTTGTTTTTGTTACTGGTGAACTTCAGCTTTAGGAGCTGAAGGTTTGTGTTTGTAACTGGTGAAGTCCTGCTTTAGGAGCTGAAGTTTTTGTTTTTGTTACTGGTGAACTTCAGCTTTAGGAGCTAAATTTTTTATGTTTGTAACTAGTGAAGTTCAGCTTTAGGAGCTGAAGTTTTTGTGTTTGTAACTGGTGAAGTCCTGATTTAGGAGCTGAAGTTTTCTTCTATATCTGAATTTTTGTTGTGTATCTATTCTAGAGGTTAATGACGGATGTTCAAAGTCAAGAAAAGGAAAAAAGCACGATCGTGAATGAAGTTTTCGATAAGTTTAAAAAGTATGAGTGATCTGCTATTGGTGATGTGGTTTTTGTAAAAGTAAAGGTAAGCTAATTTATATAGAAGTCTTTTTATTTGTGTTGATGTTATTAAGATGAATCATTGTTAGTAATTTTTTTCTAGGAATATTTCGATGTGAAGTTTGAACAGTTGTTTAAGATTGTCAACAAATAAAAAATGGACGATGGCAATTTTGATTTGAGTAACCATCTAGAGTATGATAGGGTGAACGACTCTTACGAACATCCATTAGATATTAATGATGTTGATGATGCATCAGATAAAGTCGCAGATGTAAATGCTACATGTGAGGAAGCGGCTTTTGAAGGCGATCAACATGTTCACGAACAAATTGAAGAGCAATGTTCCAGTGCTGATAGATTGAGCAGAGATGGAAATGATGAAGAATAGTTAGCAACTGAGAATATTGGAAGCAAGCAATGTGCAGATAATCAAGTTGAAGAACATGCTGCTCATGATTCATCGCATAAAGTCGCAGATGATAATGCTACACGTAAGGAAGCGGCTGGTGAATGCTATGAACATGTTCAACAACAAGGTGCAGATGATCAAGTTGTTGGTACTGAAAAACATGCACCGAGTTGTTCTTTGGAAAGCGATATTGGACAGAGCAATTTGTTTGATAGAGCACTTGCTATTTGCAATGAAATTTTAGGTGGTGATACTTAGGAAATTGTTACTACAGGTATAAAGTGTGAAGTTTATAATAGTTCATAAAAATATATAACAAAAAAACACAAAACATGAAACAAAACTTCAGCTAAAAATTTTGTTTTGTAACTATCGAACTTCAGCTCTAGAGCTGAAGTTTTTGTTTTTGTAACTGTCGAACTTCAGCTCTAGAGCTGAAACTATGTTATATATATAGAAAAACTAGTTGATCTAGTTTACCTCTTTATGAATATGCAGTGGAAGTTGAAACTAGTTGTGCTTCAATTGACACAACTCGAAAATACTTTGATGATGCTGAATTGAATGGAGGTAGAGTTGAGGAAAACCTTCCACAGAATACTCCAATGTTCCTAGACGTTGGTGCACAATTGAATGAAGCTGGAAATGCTGATATCGAGAAAGGCATGCAGCCTGGGGAAACCACAGCGGAAAACTAACGTCAAGGTATTCTATAGATCATGAATTTATTACATTTGATTGAAGTATATTTTTTACAGTTTGAAATTTTAGATATTTTATTTTCTTTGTTATGTTTTTTAATGATTTTTCAGAAAGACTTGAGGCAGCTCAAAAAGAATTTGGTGATCTTATGCAGCAATATCAAAAAGGAAAAATACATTTATTCACACATGTTGGCTCACAGACAGGTGCGAAGTGGGTTGGTATTATTTTATAAAAATTAGTTAGTATTATTTATATATATTTTTTTTGCATGAAGATACAGGCATATCTGGAGGTAAAGGAAATGGATCTGTTGGAATGTAAACAACATCTGTGTCTCAACACTTAGACCACATAGTTATTTTCTGAAATTCAATTACAAGCTGTTTTTTTTGCCTAATGTGTGTTTTGTATCATTTTTATTTATGTTTATATTTTCCTTGCTTTTGCAGATCCCATCTGATGCATCACAACTTCTTCCAAATCCTAAGAGAAGGAAGATCTCCAGTTCTCCTATGTGTGACACCAGTGATATCCTCAACTTCAATTTATGTTCGTTTTCACTTGGTAGTACACAGGGGACTGATTCAGAAGGTTATTCTGCTGTTGTTGTTGTTCATGAAGAGATACAAGAACATCATGAACAGTAGGGAGTTGGTCAAGCATCTACCACGATGGTTGTTGTTTCTCCCCCTGTTGCTGAATAGCAGTAGTTAGTTAGGACGGAACAACAGGAAGAGCAAGCAAAAGGAAAAGCAGATGAAAAAGGGAAAAGGATTTGTATGGAGAGTATTTGGTTGAGATCTCCTTACGTAGTTCATAAACAAAAAAAAGGGGAAAAGATTGGAAAGTAGGAAAGAATACACGAAGGTGTCCCTTCCATTATGTAAATCAAGACAGTGGATTGATGCAAATTTTTACAGAGTGGTTGAAGATGGATGCCAGTGAATATGATTCCAATCAATTCAGATTAGTTGGAGTTGATATTTCAAAATCATTCTTTACCAAGCTTATGGATCCTACCTCTGATCTTGCAGATGAAGTAAGTTATTAAGTTTATTTTTTGAATTGGTTTTCAGCTGTATTTCCCAAAACTTTAGCTTATTTTTTATAGTAAAGTTTTTGTACTGTAATTTGGAAAACTTTAGATTTTGTTCATAGTAAAATGCTGAAGTTTTTTTAGCTTATTTGCTAAAACTTCAGCCTAACCGTGCTGAAGTTTTTGACATGCATTCTCTAGCATTTTTCAAAACCTTTAAATCAAACATGCTGAAGTTTTTTAGATTATTTTCTAACACTTCAAACTGAATATGCTTAAGTTTTTGTCATGCTGTTTGTAGTTTTTTCACATGTTATCATTTGTTATTGTTCATTTGCAGCATATGGATGTGGGCATATATTACTTGTAAAAAATATTGCTATCACCTTCCAGCTTATCCAAAATCAAGATGTGCAGTAACAGATTTAATTTTTGATCAGTATATGACTAAGCTGGCTGGTATTCATCCTTCATAAGAATAGATGGAGAAAATTAGAAAAAGGAAGCAAAAGATAATGGAGGATAAAAAAAAGAGCAAATCAAAGAGAAAGAGGATATCCAAACAACAGGCTCAAGAAGAAGAAGAAGAAGAAGCGGTTATTCGGCCACTTACGGACTTTAGTTGGTTTGAGGAAGAATCAACGAATGAAAAGGTGGTCAACTACGCAAAAGGCCTCGACCTTTCCTATGGTATCTCATGGGCATCTGCCAGAAAAGTATTCTTTCCATTTCGACTTAAGCCAATAAGGGGCTAGTCATCTACGCACTACTCTTTTGGAATTCTGGTCTTCAAAGATAAAATTATATATGTGTATAATTCCATGGGCAGTGTAACATATGAGTGTGCGGTTGAACATGTCAGAACGTATGCTCGGTTGATCCCACACTGTCTTAAATATTTGGAATTGGGGGCACATAATAAATTTTATGGGGATAGTCCTGTGGAAAATTTTCAAATTAAGTGGATAAACTCACCGTAGAAGACTAACAAGTACGTATTTTGCATATGTTTTACCATGCATCTTATGTTTATTATTTTTTGCCCTTGTGTTAACTATTTTTCATGTTCTTTTCGTAGTGTTGATTGTGGTATATTTACTCTTAAGTTAATTGATATAGGGTTGAATAAAGAAGATGTCTTCAAGTTCGATCAAAGTCAGTCATTGACATCCAGGAGAGAATTGACTGCCAATCTTTGGGCTCATGGAAAGTGAAAAAAAGATAGCGGCTATAAAACTCTAAAAGAACAACAAGGACATAATTATGGAGATTTTGAAGAGACTGTGTGTGAATTTTTTGATTATAGGATTGGTTGCACATAATTTGTGTTTTGTGAATATATATTAAGTATTTTTTTATTTCACTTTTGTTCATACAAATATGTTTGTGTTTTTATCAAAATTTTAAGTATATTTTTGTTGAAAAAACTTAATCATGAAGTAAATGAATTCTATTTTTTAAGCTGAAGTTTTGGTTAAAAGTCATAACAAAAGTGTCGACTGTAGGAAAAAAACATCAGCTTATAAAATGTTAAAGTTTTTAGAAATACGCTAAAAAACTTCAGCATATTGGGCTGCTGTTTTTTGAAAAAGCTGTACGAAAAAACTATTGAATCCAACACAAAAACTTCAGCTTATCAAGAGCTGAAGTTTTTAGAAATATACTAAAATACTTTAGAACATTGGGCTGAAGTTTTGAAAAAGCTGTATGAAAAAACTATTGAATCCAACACAAAAACTTCAGCTTATCAAGAGCTGAAGTTTTTAGAAATACACTAAAAAACTTCAGCATATTGGGCTGAAGTTTTGTTTGAAAAGCTGTACGAAAATAACTATTGAATCCAACAAAAACACTTCAGCTTATCAAGAGCTGAAATTTACAAAAATATGCTAAAAAAGCTATACGATAAAAACTTTAGCATGTTTTGATATTTTTTTTAACTTAATACTTATCTTTTTGTATTTTCTAGCTACTTTTTGATATTTATCACCTATATCACCTACTTTTCGTGGCCTTATTTTTTACTATTTTTTTATTGCATTTACCACTTACTTGTTTTGCCAACTACTTATCTTGTTACATTCAATTTCTTTGAACAAAAAATAGTTAATAATTTCTTCAACATTTATAGATATTAAATTGATTAGGTGCACTCTTTGGCTATATTAATGATCTCTTCACTTAAAATTTCATAGTCATCCATAGACTTCTATTATATTTATTTAAATTTATATTCAAAGAAAAATAAGAAAATGTTGGCAGAGACATACTTATTGGGTGTAGCAGGGAGTTCATGGGAAGCAAAGATAATGAAGGAAAAGTCTAAATACTTCATATGTGAAGGAGAGTGGCCAGATCAAACATCGAGCTTCAGGACAATTTGCTCATTTTACTAGTTGATAAATCTAACTTTTAGTAAAATTATCCTAGGACTCGAGTATTTGATGTGGCCACTCTCCGTCACATATGAAGTTTTTTGGACTTCTTCTTCATTATCTTTGCTTCCCACGAATTTTCAGCTGCACACCAGTAAGCATGTCTTTGCTAATATTTTCTTGTTTTTTCTTATGAAAGAAGACTGGAGTTGCTAAAAAAATCTAGTACTAAACTTTGTCAACCTGTGTTTGACAGAAAATGCTTTGGTGGAATCAAATTTGGTGAAATGGAGTGAATCAGTTGAAGACATAGTGAAGGTTCATGAAATTTTGTTAAGAAACCCAAGAAGAGAAACTAGGACATGACTATGGAGAATAAGAAGACACTATATCAATTTTTTGAATAGAGAATAACTTGTAAATAAAAAACTAATTTTTTCTTTTTTTCAAGGATGTAAGCAAAAATAAAATTGGATTGTGTGAATATACATTATTTTGTGTGATTTATGTGATATCTTTTAAATTTTTGTTTTTATTCGCATTAGTTAGTTTTTTAGTATACTTGGATTGATTCAAATATGCTAAACTTCAGTATGAAGTAAATAACTTATTCTTTTTAAGCTGAAGTTTTGGTTAAAAGTCATAACAAAAGTGTCAAATGAAGGACAAAAACTTAAGCTTTTTCTGCATAAGTTATTTGAAAAAGCTTTACGATTAAAAATATAGTATAACGACCCGACCGGTCGTTTTGAGCTTTTGTGCTTTGACCGCCAGTTCTCGGAAATGATTTTCCCCGTGTTATGTATTATGACTGATGTAGATCGTTGGTTTTTGTTTTCAGGAAAACTGGAATGAATTTGAAAGAAATAGTCTTACTTGAAAGCTTTGAATTTGAAGGGTTTAACCAAGAGTTGACTTATTCGTATATGAGCTCGGGTAGGAGTTTTTATGATTTGGTTAGCTTCGCTGCGTGATTTATGACATAGGAGCATGATCGGAATTTGTTTTGGAGGTCCGGTGTAGAAATTAGCTTGTTTTGGCGAAGTTAGTATTTTGGCGAATTCCGGTTGATAGGTGAGATTTTGATCAGAGGGTCAGAATGGAATTACGAGAGTTGTTGTAGCTTCGTTATGTGATTTGTGATGTGCGTGCAAAATTTCAGGTCATTCCCGACGTCATTTGGTTGGGCTTTTGATCGAAAGTGGATTTCGGAAATTTTTGAGAAACTTAGGCTTGAATTCAATGAGTTTTGAGTAATTCAATGTTGTTTGAGGTTTTTTGATGATTGAATCAAGTTTGAATGAGGTTATGGGATATGTTGTCATGTTTGGTTGAGGCCCCGAGAGCCTTGGGTGAGTTTCGGATGGTCTAACAGCTAGTTTTGATGTTGAAAAGTTGCAGATTCTTCATTTCCAGGTGTTGCAGGTTTTAAGTCATCGCGATCGCGTGGGTTGAGCCACGATCGCGTTGAAGGGAAATTGGGGGCTGTGAATTTCCCTTCGCGTTCGCAGTGATAGGAATGCGTTCGTGTAGTTGTGGAGGTGGAAGCTTCGCGATCGCGGTGGTGTGTACGCGTTCGCGTATAAGGATTTGGGGACCTAGGAGATTTGTTCTCCGTGTTCGCATAAGCTAGCCTGCGATCGCATAGAGTTGGGTGCTGAAGCTTCGCGATCGCATGAGGTTTGTCGCAATCGCATAGGCAAATTTTGAGGCGGGAAAAATTTTTTCTCCGCGATCGTGAGCCTTGGGCCGCGATCGCGTAGAGGAAAGGTCAGTGCTGGGCAAAAGGTTATAATCTCATTTCATCCACGATTTTGGGTCATTTTTCCTCCATGGTTGATCATTTTGAGAGCTTCTTGGTGGAGATTAAAGAGTGATTCAAGGGGAATCGATTGGAGGTAAGATTTTTGAACTTAAAACTCGTTTTTATTGTGAAATCCACCTAGAAATTTATAGAAATTAAGCCTAAAATTGAAGAACTAGGGCTTGAGTTTTGATATTCCAAATTGGGATTTGATGGGTCATTTGAGCTCGAATTTGAGGGTTCATGGTATGTATGAACTCATGTGAAGATAAGGAATCTATTAATGTGAAAATTTCTAAGATTTGAGAAGTGGGCCCGGGGCTCGGGTTTTGGCAATTTCAAGATTTTTTATATTTTTCGATTGTTTTCCATTGGATGTTGTTCCTTTGGCATATTGTGACGTATTCATTCTGATTTTGGGTAGATTCGATGTGCGTGGAGGCCGATTTGAGGTCCAAAGGCGTCGCGAGCTGGAAATTTTTCCGGTTCGAGGTGAGTAATGATTGTAAATGATATCCTGAGGGTTTGAAACCCCGGATTGCACATCGTAGTGCTATATTGAGGTGACTTGCACACTGGATAGCGAGTGTGGGGCAGAGCACCATTGGGGATTGTGACTTGGTTCGTCCTGATTGATAATTTTACTGCTATTTGACTGAAACCTATTTGTTATTATCATGATTTGGGCTGATTGCCATATTTGGGCTTCATGCCAATTATTTGAACCCTTCGGGGATTTTTATCACTATTTTGATCTATTATTTGAACTTAATCTTGTTGATATCTACTATTTTATAAATCAGCCAATTTTACTCAAGTTTGAAACTTAAATGATATTTCTAAGTGATATTTTGGGCTGAGAACTACTATCTTACAAATTCCCGGTGGCTTGTGACGATTTTCGGTCTGAGTGAGGCCGAGGGCCATATGTAAGGATATGCGGAGTGATATGAGGTCGAGGTCCTGAGATACATTATGTGCCACGAGGTGGCTTGTGTGACGTGAGGAGGCTTTCAGGCCTTGTGAGTGATGTAAGGAGGCTTTCAAGACTTATGAGTGATGTGAGGAGGCTTTCAGGCCTTATGAGTGATGTGAGGAGGCTTTCAGGCCTTATGACTGATGTGAGGAGGTTTTCAGGCCTTATGACTGATGTGAGGAGGCTTTCAGGCCTTATTTTATATGCCACGAGGTGGCTTGATATTGCGCTTGGGCCGTAAGAGTCCCCTCACGTAGTCTACACACCCCTAGTGAGTGCCGTCTACGATATATGGATCGGTCTGTATGCTGCACTAAAATATGGATCGGGCTGCACGCCGCTACGGTTACTATATGATACTGTTCTGAGAGTGAGCCCGAGGGGCTGGTACTATTTTGAGATATTGCCCGAGGGGCGAACTTTTATGTGCTCTTCTTGCATATTTATTTGACTTTTTACCTGTTATACTATGGTATTTGTGCCCCAGGGTCGAATTTCCTGTGCTTATCGGCACCCTAGCTATTTTGTAATCATTTCGTAATTGTTGAAAAGATCATTTTCATAAGAGATTTAAACTGAGCCAAGATATTTCCAAAGGTTTCGCAGCTTTACTGTTTTCTCAAAGGATTGTACCCTGCTTCTATACAGCATGATGGTTTGCTTTACGTGATTTCTTATTGCTCAGTTGTTATTTACCCTTGTTACTTACTGAGTTGGAGTACTTACTTTACTCCCTGACCTCGTGTGCAGATGTAGGTATCTATTCACCCGGAAGCGGGTTTGGCCGATCAGGGGCAGAGTTATATGAGTTAACAAGGTGGCTGTCAGCGTTCGTAGCACCATGTTTCTCTCTTTTGTTCATTATTCCAGTTTTGTATATTTTAGACCTTGTAGTGGATTTACTTTCAGATAGATGCTCGTGACTTGTGACACCTCGATTAGGGCTATGTTGGGTTGTATATCTTTTAATTAATACTATTAAGTCCTATATAAGCTGTTTATTTATGTTTAACTTTTTTTGAAAAGACGAGTTGGGTTAGTTGGCTGGCCTCGTCTTCACGAGAGACGCCATCACGACCAGTGCGGGGTTTGGGTCGTGACAAGTTGGTATCATAGCCTAGGTTACTAGGTCTCACGAGTCATGACCAGGCTTAGTAGATTCTCACGGATTGGTATGGAGACGTCTGTATTTATCCTCGAGAGGCTGCAGAACCTTTAGGAAAACTTCACATTCTTAAATTCTTATCGTGCGTCCTTGATTCATCTAGGAAAGAATTCTTTAAATTCCTTCCACGCGTTTGTATGCGCGCATGAGCGCTCAGTATTAGATGTGCCTTGATGGCTTGTGATTCCCTAATTGAGGGGCGAGACGTGATCTATGTGAGTTGATGTTGGGCCAGTCTTGAGGACTTGAGGCTGAATCTTTGCCTATGGCTTGAGCACCGAGGTGCTGATTGTGTGAGCAAGTGTTTTGAACTTATATGTTCGGTATTGTCCCTATTAGTGGGAATGAGGCTGGATAGCTATGTGATGAGTATGTTAGTACTGCGAGATGTATATATGTAACTTGGAAGTGACGAGGAAGGCCTGCGGGATGATAAATGAACTATTAAGTGTATGATTCCATTGTGATTGGATGTGTTGCTCCGAGTTATGGGCGCGTGAAGAATCTTTTCATGTCTCCTAGATGGGAGTGAAGTAAATTTCATGTTGTGGTATGAGTTCAGACTTAGGAAGACTAAGTGATTGTGTAATGCGTATGACGGTTGAAGGTATACGAAAATGTTATATTGAGGCGAAGCAGGTGGATTATCCCTTGCGGAGTGCTCCAAAGTGGTGTGATCCTTATGTGTATGTTAGAAGGTCTCATATGTAATGGAAGGTTACGTGTTGAAATCTGAGATTTTGGATAGCTTAAGAGAGTGGGCTTGACTATTGTGGGAATGAGTGCGAGATTTTGCAAAAGATTACAACACTGGATGATCTGTGTTTTCACAACTTATAAATGATTTAAGTTTAATCTATCTATGTTATTGTGGCATCAATAGAGTAAAAGTGTTATGAGTTATTGAGGGTATTTTGATCTATGGATTTGAGCCAAGTGGGGGAGTCTGTTGTGAGTAGTTGATTGCACGGTTAGGTGCTATGTTGGTTCTAGTTTGGGGCATGCGATTGAATTAGCTATGGCTAGATTAAAGGAAAATTTTGACGAAGGTTATATATGCTTCATAGGGTGAGGAAATCGCAGGATGTCTTAAATTGTTATTGGTAAAGAATGCTCGGCGCATTGAGCAGGAAGTTGCTTGGCTGTAATGGGATGAGGATTTCATTTTTTGCAGTGTCGGAGAGACAATGAGGCACGTGTGGTTCTGTTCATTAGTTCAGGTAATTTGTGGTTTGAATAAGAGTGAATGACTTTCGAGAATGGTTTTAATGTGTTCCAGATTCTGCAGGAAACAATCGGGTATCCCAAGGTTGTGTATCTTGTTAGAGACTGTGTTTTCACTTGAAAAAGGTCAAGACTTGTGGTATTTGTTTATGTTAATTATGGGATCCTATGTATCGGTATTTGGGAGGTAAAGGTAACGAATTCAGATTCGCAGGAAGTTCTTCAGAGTAAAGCATTTTGGAATGTGGTGTTTCTGGGGATATTGAGAGAGTATTCAGCGGCTTATGGGTTTTAGATAGTGTTTTCTTGTGCTTGGGTCTCGGATATTGAGCCTGGGTTGAGAGATTGTGGTACTACAACAAGAGGGGATATCAAGTAGAAAATGAATCAGAAGGAAATCTAGATAGATGAAGTAGCTTGATAGTAGACCGAATCGGTATGGAAAGGATATGATTAATTCTTTGTGTGTGTTCGAGCTAATGAGTTCGTACAGGTATTTTGCAGCAAA